>JAJOOS010003332.1:0-97753 GCA_029582725.1 Solanum chiquidenum | reverse complement strand
AAAACAAAATCTAATCTAAAGTTATAATAAAAAAAAGTAACATACGATTATTCATTAAACCTAATAATAGAAGAAAACATATATATATATATATGTTCATTTTCATTACTTTTTTAAAACAATTGCAAAAAAATAAAACTTAGCTTAAAATGTGATTCAATTTTTTGTAGTTTTCAAATATTTTAAAATAAACCTAATAAAAATAAAATATTTAATTTAAATTTATAATAAACATTTAACCACTAAAAATGGTGTAAAATTTAAGTTTGGTCAAAAATTACGTGTCTACAGTCATCACATCCTAATTTTCCAAGGTTTTCTTCTTTTGACTCTTAGGGGTCGTTTGCTAGGAGGTATTAGAAGAGATAGTCAATGTATGATATATGGTATTATTTAGTACTATGTTTGGTAGGAATTTGGGCCTATGTATAACTAATTCATGGATTAGTTATACATCTTACATGGTATTATAAGATGTATTACTAATACCTTCCATTTGGAGGTATTGGTAATACATAGGATTTACTACCATGGGATAAGTCTATGTAAAGATAAAAATATCCCTCAAATCATTTTAATTATTTTGTTTATTTTCTTGATTTTATGTTTTATATTTGTACTAGTATATTGTAGCCATTTAAAATTTATTAAATATAAATTTATAAAATGATTCGGATTATATTAAATTCATGAATATATTAATCCAAATAAATATTATGGATTAATATAATTGAGTTAATTATTTAAATCTAATAAATATGAATTTAATTAAAGCCCGCTCCATAAAACCCAAATGTCATGTCACTTAAATATGATTGGCCGAACGGAATCCTATTCCTATCACAACTCCTCTATTCTAAAACTATAAATAGGGATCCTCATAATTTCAAAAAGGAACCAAGAATTCTAACAAGAAGTTAGAGAAAGCTCGTGGATCAAAAGCCGCGAATTTCTCTACAAGTCGAGAATTCAAGCGTTCAAGTTCAAGATCAAGACCACCAGATTCAAAATCAAGCTCGATGCCCTTGAATTCAACTAGAAGTCAAGATCAAGATAAAATTCAAGTTCAAATTCATTGAAGATTCAAGAACAAGCTCCAAAGCCCTTGAATCCAAGATCATCAAGTTCATGTCCATAACAAGTTCATCAAGTCTACAAATCAAGATCAAGACTACAAGATTCAAGAACAAGCTTGAAGCCCTTGAGTTTAAGTTAGAGTCGAGATCAAGATAAAGTTCAAGTTCAAGTTCAAGTTAATCGAAGATTCAAGAACAAGCTTCAAAGCCCTTGAATCCAAGATCAAGTTAAAGTCAAATTCAAGATCAAGCTCAAGAACCCTTGAAGTATATCCGAAAAGGTGAATTTAGAGGAATCATAGAGATTGTAACATTCGCACTTTGAAATAATAAATACGATTATTGCGATATTTTTCTGTTCTTAATTATTGTTTTCTCGACACGAATTTTATTGTCTACAAATTCTGGCACGCCCAGTGGGACAATCTCTATCTCTCATCTCAACTTTCCAAGCATCAAAGAATATCAAAATGACTTGCACTGTAGAAGAACGATTTGCAAAGCTTGACAAAATCAATTGAAGGCTTGACGAAGTGTGCTCACGAACAAGATACTAGACTTTCCAAGCTAACAAATATGATGGATAACATGATCTAAAGAAGATCGAGTCAAGAATCTTTGAAGCTTCCTAGAATTCAAGACGAAGGAGAGTCTTGCATAAAACAAACAAATATCAAAGAGATTCATCTCTCCGCTGGAGGTTTGATTCTCATTGATCAATTGAAGGACTTTATCATAGAGGCTATTGAAGACAAATCTGAATCCTATCCAAATTTCCTCCCACATATGCAAAGTCATATACACAAATAATTGATAACTTGAAAATGTATGTGGGCTATCAACCTCTTAAGCTTCAACAATTTGATGGAAAATGAGATCTCAAACAACGTATAACGCACTTTATAGAAACTTGTAAGGACGTTGGGATATATAGTGATTATCTCGTCAAAGAGTTAGTTCGATCTCTTAAAGAAAATGCATTTGATTGGTACACAGATCTCGAACCTAATTCTATAGATTGTTGGGAGCAGTTAGAGCAAGTGTTCCTTAATCGTCTCTATAGCACAAGACGTGTCGTTAATATGATTGAACTTTACAAAGGCTCGCCAAGGTGAAGATGAGATAGGTGTTGACTTTATCAATCGTTGGAGAAGTTTGAGCCTCAATCGCAAAGATCGCCTTAGTGAAGCTTCTAGCATAGAAATATGCATCCAAGGCATGAATTGGGGTCTTCACTACATCTTGCAAAGATTAAAGCCCAATACATTTGAAGAGTTGGCAACTCGTGCACATGACATGGAATTAAGAGAGGATCAACAATCTCTTGTCTATGGACCCCATGAAGATGAAGATATATAAGAACTTCAAAGTGGGGGGCAAGTACGGATCTAAAGATGACTTTGAAGAGTCAATGTATATCTAGACGCTCCTTAACGCTTGAGCTTAAACTGTAAGTTATAGTGCTCCTCATCACATGAGCCTATACTGTAAGTTATAATGCGCCTCATCGCATGACCCTAAACTGCAAGTTATAATATTCCTTAACGCATGAGCCTAAAATGCAAGTTATAATGCTCATCATCACATGAGCCTAAACTGTAAGTTATAATTCTGAGACACGAGTCTAAACTTTATATCACAAAGCTCTTCAAATTTGAGCTAAATCTCTAAGTTTGAAAGTTCTTCAAATTTGAGCCTAATCTCTAAGATACAAAGCTCATCAAATTAGAGTTAAATATTCAAGTTACAAGACTCATCATCGCATGCATCTAAACTGCAAGTTATAATGCTCCTAGATGCACGAGCCTAAAACTGCATGTCAGAAAGCTTTCCAAATTTGAGCTCTTTAAGTTTAAAAGATCTTCAAATTTGAGCTAAATCTCTAAGTTGGGAAAGTTCTTCAAATTTGAGTTAAACCTTCATATTATAAAACACTTTAAATTCAAGATAAATATTCAAGCTGAAATGCTCCTAGATGCGTAAGCCTAAACTGTATATCATAAGACTCTTCAAATTCGAGCTAAATCTCTAAGTTGGAAAGCTCTTAATACTTAACTTAAATCTTCAAGTTGAAATGCTCCTTGAAGCACAAGCTTAAACTGTATGTCACAAAGCTCTTTAAATTTGAGTTAAATCTTCAAGTTGAAATGCTCCTTGAAACACGAGCTTAAACTGTATGTCACAAAACTCTTCAAATTTGAGTTAAATCTTCAAGTTGAAATGCTCCTTGAAACACGAGCTTAAACTGCATGTCACAGGTCTCTTCAAATTTGACTTAAATCTTCAAGTTGAAATACTTCTTGAAACACGAGCTTAAACTGTTTGTCACAAAACTCTTCAAGCTTGAGTTAAGTCATCAAATTGAAATACTCCTTGAAACACGGGTTTAAATTGTATGTCACAAAGCTATTCAAATTTGAGTTAAATCTTCAAGTTGAAATGCTCCTTGAAACATGAGCTTAAACTGCATGTGACAAATCTCTTCAAATTTGAGTTAAATCTTCAAACTGAAATGCTCCTTGAAACACAAGCTTAAACTGTATGTCACAAAGCTCTTCAATCTTGAGTTAAGTCATCAAGTTAAAATACCCCTTGAAACACGAGTTTAAACTATAGTCACAAAGCTATTCAAATTTGAGTTAAATCTTCAAGTTGAAATGCTCCTTGAAACACGAGCTTAAACTGTATGTCACAAAGCTTTTCAAATTTTAACTTAATCTCCAAGTTATAATGCTCCTTAAGTTACGATCCTAAACTACATGTCACTCGTGGCCTACAAGAATATAAATTGTGTACGGCACACACAAAAAAAACACTCTCCTAGTACTACGTTGTGACTTGATCCTCTTCACTGAGGTACGTAGGCACTTAGAACCATATTCTAAGTTCAGTTGCATGAGTGTCAAAAAACCAAATGTTCCCACTTGATATGTCTCATGCAAGTTAAAACTATGAGTAATCTTTCATAAAACTTTAGACTTGCACCAAATGGTGGTGACTCAATGAGGGCAAACCCCTATGAATAAAAAATGTTTCAAGATGAAGTCTTCAAAATCTCCAAGTATGCAAGTTGAAGTCTTAAAATTCTTCAAGTCTGCAAGTTGAAGAGTCTTCAAGTTGAGGTCTTCAAATTCTTCAAGCCTAATCTTTGAAAGATAAAATATCTCGATAAGACTTGAAGAAGGGGGCATTTGTAGCCATTTAAAATTTATTAAATATAAATTTATAAAATGATTTGGATTATATTAAATTCATGAATATATTAGTCCAAATAATTATTATGGATTAATATAATTGAGTTAATTATTGGGAAAATTATATAAAATAGCAAACTATTAATTCAAATTAAATGCTACAACCATAGTTTGATTTAATTGTAACCCGTAGCAAACAGTTGCCATTTCGCCTCTCTTCCTGAATTTCTCGCTTGCCACTCTCGTTTCTCGCTGGGCAGTCTCTCCTCACCTCTCTCACTTTAGACAAACACAAATGTATAAAATGAGTTTGTGTTTGTATAAAGCAAGAGAAAATTGTATGTATACATATCTTTTCGTTCCCCTCTCTCCCCTCTCCCAGATCTCGCCCGCCACTCTCCCAGACCTCGCTCGCCACTCTCACTCACCTCTCTCACTTTATACAAACACAAATGTATAAATTACATTTGTATTTGTATAAAGAGAGAGAAAATTGTATATACAAATACAAATACATATATTTTCGTCCAATACACTTATGATTATACAAATACATATATTTTCATCCGATACACTTATGATTATACAAATACAGATCTTCCATGCCCAATTTTCTTTTGTCTTTCTCTCTTTCTCACTTTATACAAACACAAATTATACAATTAATTCTTTTGTATATGTATACTAGAAACAGATTATACAATTGCTTTTTTTGTATATGTATAGCGAAATATACATATTAATAGCCATAGCAAACATAAAGTTTGCTACGAAGTGTAATTATGCAAACTATTGCTATAGCATACAAATATGATTTTTATGTTTGTTATATGTGAAAGTTGCTCTTAATTATTTAAATCTCATAAATATGTATTTAATAAAAGCCCGATCTATAAAGTCCATATGCCATGTCACTTAAATTGGGAATCATATTCCTATCACAATTCCACTATTCTAAAACTATAAATAGGGGTCCTCATAATTCAGAAAAGGAACCAAGAATTCTAATAAGAAGCAAGAGAAAGCTCGTGGATCAAAAGCCGCGGATTTCTTTACAAGTCAATAATTCATGCGCTCAAGTTCAAAATCAAGAACGATCAAGATCAAGACCACCGGATTCAAGATCAAGCTCGAAGCCCTTGAATTTAACTAGAAGTCAAGATCAAGATAAAGTTCAAGTTCATTGAAGATTCAAGAACAAGCTCCAAAGCCCTTGAATCCAAGATCAAGATCAAGATCAAGATCAAGTTCAAGATCAAAATCATCAAGTCAAGTCCATATCAATTTCATCAAATCCACAAATCAAGATTAAGACTACAAGATTCAAGAACAAGCTTGAAGCCCTTGAGTTTAAGTAAAAGTCAAGATCAAAATAAAGTTCAAGTTTAAGTTAATCGAAGATTCAAGAACAAGCTTCAAAGCCTTTGAATCCAAGATCAAGTTAAAGTCAAATTTAAGATCAAGCTCAAGAGCCCTTGAATTATATCCGAAAAGGCGAATTTAGACGAATCATAGAGATTGTAACACTTGCACATTGAAATAATAAATTAAAAATGATTGTTGCGATATTTTTCCGTTCTTGATTATTATTTTCTCGACGCAAATTTTACTGTCTACACACGCGCGCGCACACACACACACTCACACTCACACACACACACACACACACATATATATTATGTGTGTGTGGTTTTCTAATTATTTGTATTTTGAATAATTTATAAAATTGCGTACATATTAGAACTACAAATTACAATTTTTATGTGTAAATGTAGATTATTTATTTAATTTTACTATTCTTTTTACAGACTTTTTGGTTTTAAAAGTAGATGATTTATCTTTTTAAATTGAAATTGACATTTTGTGAGTGATCAATTTATTAAGATGACAATTATTTATCATATTTTTTCAACAAGCCAAATAGGCCCAAATTTATTTATTAAAGAAATGCAATAAGTATTAGAAGTACAAAAGGCCCACAATTTAGACCAACAAAAAAGGAAACAAACTACAACAACAAAAGTAAAAATATCTGGAAAGTAGGTCAAGTGTTCTTGCTTCTTCTGAGATTCTTGGTGTGAAAATCCATGGAGCACAGGTGCTTCCAACTATAGAGCTTAAAGGTAAGCTTGTTACACCTCTAATCGTAGACACTTTTAATCATTTCGCTACTTTCCATTTTACTTATGTTGTTTCATATGACTTGCTGTTGTTGCGAATCTGTGGGTTGTTTCTCGAGTTCTCAAAGAATCCGATCAATACAGATCTTGACTATAATTACAAATCTCGTGTTGCTTCAATTGATGTTTTGTTTATCTCCCAGTCTAAGATTTCCAGAAAAGATAATGTACAATAATTTTCAGATCTAAAATCAATGGGTTGAATCACCATTGAAATTATCACCTTCATATTATTAACATTCTCTTTATTTGTAAACGCAGTGAGTTGAAGGTACGACCAACTTTAAGCTTTTTATAACTTTTGCAGCATCAAGGTAATTTTGATCTTTACTGTTACCTTAACATTGCTTTCCTTTTCCATGATGGAATGAATCCGAAGATTAATACCACCACCATAGTTAAGAAAATAAATATTAATGTAACTACAGTGAATTACTTTCAACAAATAAATGTATAATACAAAAGAAAAGAAATCTACTATAATACTATGTGAATCCCGGTTTCATACCATATATGACACCTCAAGCTCTCACCACCTGAATGATATATTTAACCAACAGAAACTATTTCAGATTTCACTTAATATATAGCATATTGTAACCTTTTCTCTAATTACACACTTATGTTTTAACATTGTATCATATTAGCAGACCTACATTGTAGATGTCAAAAGACATGCCTACCTGATTCTTATGTTTGGTATGCTCTGCTTGTCTAAGTTAATAATTTTTTTAGCTTGAACTGGAACTTCCTGAAAGTTGTTGTATTCAAAGTTACCTGCAAAATTAAAACTAAGTCAGCAAAGAAGTCAACAATATTATTTCTCTTTCGTAAGGAGTGTTGTACACATGCTCAACGACAATCTCCTAGAGACCCTAACGACCTAAAGATTTCTTCCCTCCGGTGGCTTCAAACCACCGGAAACTTCTTTCATTATGGGGGAAAAGCTTTTTTTAATTAGTGGGGATAAAAATATTTCAAACTCAAGAATACAGGGGATACACATTTCAACTAGTTTTCATTAATAGAAAGAGGAAAGAGATTTACAAGTAAGATAAACTTAGTTTCACAAAATCTAAGATGGATATGCGAGACTCTTATACAAGCTTCAAAGGGTTCTGGACAACTATACAGAAGGTGGGGTAGAAAACAATAACACAACCTATACAAAGTTTACCAAAACTTCAACATATATGGTCGATTTGTTCGCATTGAAGTATGGCATGGCTCCTCAAAAGCTGCAGTAATCATTCCGGAGATAAGCTATAATAGCGGGTGGAAAGAGTTTGCGACAAAATGATTCAATTTTTGGGGAAAAGTAGCAAGATAGGGCCATCACTATTACCGTCTCCATTAACAAAATCGTATCGAACTGCTGTTAGCATGGTTAACTGGATAGAAATTAGCCAACCAGCAAGCATAGGTGGAGTCAATGACTATCCTCTCCATAGAAGCTTGGTGGGCACTCTCAATGACCATTTCCATCACTGCCCCAACCCTAGTTTAATTCAAAAATAGTTTCACTCTAGATGGAAAGTCACTGCTGGTTTGAAAGTCACCTCCCTTTACCACAATCAATTTCTCTTTGAGTTCCCTTCCCGGCAAGAGGCAATAAGACTTAAAGCAAGGGAATGGTTCTGGAATGGAAGGCACCTCAACTTGTCGTGGTGTTCAAAAGGCATCAACTCAGACAGGTGAGCCATCGAAAAATATCTGGCTGAAAGTATTTAGGATCCCCTTAAATGCTTGGACCATGGACATTTTCGAGCATATAGGGGACAACTTCAGAGGCTTCATTGAAGTTGACGAAGACACAAAGAACAAATCCCACTTTCACAGGGCCCGTATTTGCGTAAAAAATTCAGCCAAAAAGTTTCCGACGAGTTTGAATTTTGAATTTGCTAGCTGACAATTTGAATTAGCAATAATCACAGAGATCTGGTCCTCTTCTTTACCCGCTGGTCAAAATTCTGAGTCAGCTAGGGTTGAAAAGCTGCTAGGAGCACAAGCCTATACAGTCCCACATGACACCAATTTTAAAACTCTACGTGAGGGGCACATAAAAGATTATCTGGGCAATAAAAAGGGCAAGTCTCATTTAATTCCAAATGGGCCGGCCCAACACTATTATGGGAGAAATTCTCCAGCCTTAAACAATGGTTATTATACCAAAGGCCCAAATAAAAGGAAGCAACACAAGGAAAATTACAGTACGCAAGTTTAGAGAGCCTCCATAGCCAAAGCAGACCCATGTAACTTTAGACCTTCGATTTTTGTCGTTGCAGCCTCATTCGACCTTTTTGAACTGGAAATTCAAGCCTCTAATCACCAAAAAATGGAGCATGAGGCATGGGCCTTCTCTCAGTTTGAAGCAGAAAATCTAGTGCCTTATTTGGTTACGTGCAGGCAATATCCAATCACCACCACAGTCTATGACTCTAATTCAGATTTCTCAGTCTTTCAATAGTTTTCTTCCTCTACCGTGGCAAAATGACCTTTCACCACAAATTATTGATTCCCCTACTATGGTGGAAACATCAAAATGGACAAAATTTACTATGTTGAAGGCATGCAAAACACTGGGAGTGAATGTTTCAGGTTTCGAGCACGAAATCTTGGAATTATACTAAGAATGGAGGAAAAGAGGAAATCTCAAATTCCTGAACAGGGGAAGTGGTCTGGAGACACGAAAAAGAGGAAGAGCAAAGCAACAAATGAACTTAAAAAATTGGTTGGGGTCTGCAAGATGGAAATGGAAAGAAAGATAGGGGCAGGTACCACAAGGCTCAATCCAGATGAGAGTTTAAATTCTCAACTGGAATGTGCAGGGTCTCAATAATAAAGATAAGAGAAGTACTTTGAAATCTCTTATCCAAAAGTGGGGAGCAGACATTGTTTGTTTACAGGAAACCAAAATAGAGTCTTGGAATCCATCTCTAATCAGACAAATATGGGGAATATATGGCTTCGATAGGAAGAAGTTAAAGCAATTGGCACCAAAGGTGGGGTATTAATTTTATGGGACAAAAGAGCTTGGAATTGTGTTGAGTCAGAGGCAGGGGCCTTCTCCATATCATGTAGATTTGAGAGCACCTCTGAAGACTTCAAATGGGTTTTCACTGAAGTATACGGACCGGACCTCACATCGATCCAGAAAGGGAGGACCTCTGGTTGGAGTTAGCATCAATTAGGGGATTATGGTCTGATATGTGGGTCATATGAGGAGATTTCAATGTATGTAGATTTGAGGGTGAAATGCTAAACTGTACTAGAAGATCTAGTGCTATGTAGGGGC
Source organism: Solanum chiquidenum (assembly GCA_029582725.1). Taxonomy (NCBI): domain Eukaryota; kingdom Viridiplantae; phylum Streptophyta; class Magnoliopsida; order Solanales; family Solanaceae; genus Solanum; species Solanum chiquidenum. The sequence continues at coordinate 88,008 of JAJOOS010003332.1, read as the reverse complement.
TGTCAAATACCATTTTAGATCTCGAACTGATTGATCCTCCTCTCCAAGGAGCACACTTCACCTGGTCAAGAGGGGAGGATACTTTTCAAGCCTCAAGAATTGACAAGTTCCTTTATTCATCAGATTGGAGCGAGATGTTCAGGTTTATCAGACAATACACAATGCCTAAAGTAATTTCATATCATAAACCCATTATGTTGGAAAGTGGAGATTGGGAGACATCACCATTCTACCTCAAATTTGAGAACATGTGGCTCCAAGCAGAAGGCTTCATTGATATGATAAAAGGATGCTAGTAGTCCTACATTATACAGGGTACCCCAAACTTTGTGTTGTTACATAAACTCAGAAACCTAAAGAAAGACATTTTTAAATGGAACAGGGAGGTGTATGGCAATATTGAAACACAAATAACTGAGGCTCTTTTGGAACTAGGGAAATTGGATCAATTAGCTGAACTCACAATCCTTTCACCAAAAGAAAAAGCATAGTCCTTGAATCTGAAAGTACAGCTTCAACAGATTGCAGTAGCTGAAGAAATTTTATGGAGGCAATAATCTAGATGCCTGTGGCTTAAAGAGGGGAACAAAAATACAAAATTCTTTCAGAGAATGGCCAACTCACATAGAAGGGGTAACTCCATTGATGCATTCTGGGTACTATTAACAAATTTACGAGGAGGCTGAATCCTAGAGACCCTCATCTATCTTTGAGAACCTGCCCACCCTTAACATAGCAGAAAAAAAAGAGCTTGAGTTTCCTTCCACTAAATTGGAAATTTCTAATGCTCTCATGGCTTGTGCCCCTAACAAAGCCCCAGGCCATGATGGTTACACCGTGACTTTCTTCCAGAAATCATGGTGCTTCATCAAAGATGATATGTTAGCAGCTCTCAATTTCTTTCACCAGAATTGCCAAATGGTGAGATTTGCAATGCCTCTTTTATTACTCTAATTCCAAAGAAGAAAGGTGTTGTGGAGCTTAGAGACTATGGACCTATAAGCCTCATAGGCAGTGTCTATAAGTTGTTGACTAAAGTCCTAGCAGAGAGGATGAAAAAGGTGATGAATTCTCTAGTCTCAGGGCAACAAAGTGCATTCCAAAAGAATAGACAGATAACTGATGCATCCTTGATTACTAATGAAATGCTAGACTGGAGAATGAAAAGTGGTGAGTCTGGGATCTTAGCAAACTGGATATAAAGAAAGCCTTTGACCAGCTCAACTGGGCTTACCTAATCAATATTCTGAAACAAATGAGCTTTGGTAGCAGATGGATAAGATGGATATTCTTTTGCATTTCAACAGTAAAGTTCTCAGTTCTGATCAACAGAAGTCCAACTGGATTTTTCTATACTCAAAAAGGGTTGAGGTAGGGGATCCACTCTCTCCTTTTCTATTCATTCTTGCAATGGAAAGGCTATCTTAGTTGTTAACTAAGGCTAAAGAACTCCAATGGATTCAAGGATTCCAAGTAGGCAGCAATCCAGCCACCACTGTCAATGTCTCTCACCTACTTTATGCAGATGACACTCATTTTTTGTGGAGCTGACAGGCAGCAGGTCTCCAATCTCAACACAACTCTCATAGTTTTTGATGCCATCACTGGACTCTATATTAACATGCTCAAAAGTGTGATATATCTAGTAAATCAGGCGGCCAATCTAGAGGATCTTGCTAGCATACTTAGTTGCAAAACTGGGTCATTACCTACCACCTATCTAGGCCTTCCCCTGGGGAAAGTTAATCTGGAATGGAGTTATTGAAAAAATGGAAAAGAGGCTTGCCACGTGAAAAATGCAATACCTTTCCATTGGTGGTAGGCTCACTCTTATCAACATTGTTGTCCTAGACAGTATTCCTACATACTGTATGTCTTTATTTCCAATACCAGGTTCAATTCTAAAGCAAATGGATAGGCTCAGAAGGAGATTTTTGTGGGAAGGCAACAACCTCACTCACAAGTACTCTTTTGTTAAATGGCAATCAATTACTCAGCCTAAGACTCAAGGAGGCTTGGGAATTAGGAATCTCAAACTCCATAGTAACAGCCTACTCATGAAGTGGCTCTGGAGGTATGGACAAACTGAGGCAGGGTTTTGGAAAGATGTCATCAAGGCTATATATGACATTCAAGATCACTGGTGTCCAAAGGAAAGCAATGAACCCCATGGTGTTGGGGTCTAGAAACATATAAGTAGTTTCTAAGATGATTTCTTCCGAAAAGTATCCTTCAAAGGTAGTAATGGACTCAAGATCATATTTTGGCAAGACAAATGACTTGGGAACTCTATGCTAAAAGACTCTTTCCCCTCCTTGTTCCAGATAGCCTCCAACAAAGAAGCAACTATAGCCCAGTACAGAGGCAAAAATTTCTGGGCTCCTATTTTCAGAAGGAACTTTCAGGATTGGGAGATCAATGACATCCTTTCCCTCCTAGAAACTTTGGAAAGCACTACACTGGTGGTTGAAGATCAAGATAGGATTGTTTGGGGGTAATTCTAAGGAAAAGGCCTACATTGTGAAAGAATGCTACAAAAACATGAGCTCCCAGAATGGCATTCTTCAATTTTGGCCTTGGAAACATGTATGAAAAACTAGGCAGCCACTCAGAGTATCCTGTTTCACCTGGACAACCATGAAAGAAGCACGCCTAACACAAGACAATCTCCAAAAAAAAGGTGTAATCCTCATCAACAGATGTGCCATGTGCTAGCAGACCAATGAGAGTGTTAATCACCTTTTTTTGCACTGCCCTGTAGCAGTTAGCCTATGGCATTTTTTCTTCTCTATGATTGGCCTACAATGGGTAATGCCCTACACCATCAAGGATGCCTATGCCAGCTGGATATTATGGAGCGTTGACAAATCCATCAGAAATATCTAGAGAATGATCCCAACAATAATTTTTTGAAACCTATGGAAGGAGAGAAACAACAAATGTTTTGAAGGAATATCAACCTCTTTTTACGCAATCAAGGCTAAATGTCTAGTTAGTTTATTTAGTTGGCATTTTTTTGCCACTGTAAACATTGTGGATAACTTTTTGGATTTTGTTAGTTCTCTATCTCTAGTACAGTAGAGTAGTAGGGCCCTTTTTGTCTGTTTCTCAACTTTTGCCAAGCTAGCTCCATATATTTATGTTTGGAGCAGCTTTCTTGCACATTGTGCTTTGTGACTTTGCATCTTCTTGATGGTTTCTAATATCATTTAGTTACTTTACCAAAAAAAAAAGGAGTGTTGTACTCGTACTGTCAAAGCATTCCTTAGCCTATTAATGGAGTTGACCTCCATTGTCACTCTCCAAGGCAGTTCCCACTCTCCATTCAATATATGCACCAATGCCATAGAATCAGTTTTAACTATGACCTTAGATAATTGCTTTTCAAAAAAATGTGAAAGTCTTTCTCTTATAGCAATAGCCTCAGCAATCAAGTTAGTAGAATCAACTATTTTCAGACCTCTAGCACCCAATATATCACCTTTAGAGTTCCTCACACAAAAGGTTGCAGAACTAAGTCCTGGATTTCCCCTTGAATCTCCATATGTATTGCATTTCTACCAAACTGTAGGAGGTGAACATCGTTTTACCAGTTTATACTGAAATTTTGGCATATATTCATCTAGAATTGCAATCATATGAGGCCAAGATTTAGGAACATCTGCATAGCCAACCTTCTTTATAAGCAATCTCTGAGTCAAGTTAGGGACATCCCATATCACCTTATCTACAGAGTATGTCCCTCCATGCAAAATTGTGTTTCTTCTCCTCCATATGAAACGCATAATAATGTTAGGCATTGCCTGAAAAATCATCTTTTGCCTACTGTTTCCTTGAAATCCCACCACTTTTTCATAGTTTGTTTCACCTGGATCCTCAGACCAATGATGCTAGCAACTTGTGAAAAATACTTCCACACAATATTGGCCACTTCCCCTTTAATGAATAAATGTTCCACAGTCTCTCTTTCTAGAACATTACAACAATAACATGGAAGAGATAGGTTAGGATTCCAGCTGGCAATGATAGCTGCTACAGGGATCTTGTTTGTCTACACTCTCCATCCAAAAAAGATATTTTAAATGGTAGCCCAACTATCCAGATTTTCTTATACCATTCAGAAATTGCATTTTTTCTCCTCAATAATTCCCAAGTAGTCTAGAATGAAAATTGTCCAAAACTTGTTACAATCCACCATGATTTGTCAATTGCATTTGTCTGCCTTACCTTATCTAAATGAATTTTAACATGTTGCACAACCTCATCAGATAAACAATACTTCATTTCCTCATAATCCCATCCTTCCTCTGTCATAAATATGTCTACCCCAGTGATAGGGTGACAAGAGTGTTGTGGTTGTAGATGATATAATGGACCTAGTCTAGTCCAATTATCATACCAAATAGATACAGATCCACCCTTAGGTTCCCACCATATATGCTCTTCAAGATACTCCCTATTCTGTAACATAAATTTCCAAAGTTATGTACATCTCTTCCACTGAACTAGTGTTGGTATTTGCTTCTTACAATACTTGTTCCATATATAATTAGCCCATAAAGTATTTTAAGTTCTAAATCTCCACCAAAGCTTAGCATACATAGCTTGTGACATTGCAAATAGTGATTTAAAACCCAATCCACCTTCCTGCTTAGGCAAACAAACTTTATCCCAAGCTTCCCAATGTTTACTTCTCCCATTAACCTTATTACTCCAAAAGAACTTAGCAAATATTCTATGAAGCTCTTTTAAAACACATGTAGGAGGAACAATTGCAGACAACACATGAATAGGAACACAAAAACTAGAGATTAAGACGTCTTTACCTCCATAAGATAGCATGTTCCCTTTCCAAACTTGCAATTTTGACTTGACTCTCTTTATCAGCTCATCATAGTAAGATTTCCTTTTCCTAGCATGTGTTATGGGGCAACCAAGATAAGTTAGAGGAAATTGACTTCTAGTAAACCATGTGCACTCCTCTACCAACTTTCTTACCTCTCCTGCAACATTTTGATGAAGAAAGAAAGCACTCTTGTGCTTATTTATCTTCTGGCCAGATTCAGTTTCATATTCCTGCAAACATTCCATTATTCTCTCTAAAGAATACTTATTTGAAGAAGTAAAAATGATGGTATCATCTGCATACACTAAATGGTTCAGATTATCACTTCACTTAGGTAATCCATAGCCCACAAATTGATTATCATCAATCAATGCATTTAGTGCCCTACTGAGAACCTCTGCTGAGATAATGAATAAAGCAGGAGACAAAGAATCTCCTTGTTTTACTGCTCTGGTAGAGTGAAAGAATTCATGTGCCTGTCATTAATAAGCACATAATACCAGTTGTTAGAAATTATTCTCCATATTACATCAACAAACACCTCTGAAAACCCCATCTTTCTTAACACCTTCATTAGAAAAAACCACGAGATCCTATCATATGCCTTGGACATATCTAGTTTAATAAGAAAATTACTAGGCTTTCCTCTCTTCCTGATATCAGAAACAATTTCCTGAGTTAATAAAACATTCTCAATAATACTTCTACCCTTTACAAAACTGAATAGGAGATATCAATCTAGGTAGCAAACCTTCAATCCTATTATGCACCAGTCGAGAGATGATCTTATTGATGAACTTACTCAAACTAATATGCTCCAAATCAGTGAACTCATGCACCAGCTCCTTCTTAGGAAACACGACCAAGTTAGTATGAGTGATCAATTAGGCAGAGTGTTACCCCTGAAGAAATCAATAACCATCCTAAGAATATCACCTCCCACTATCTCCCAACAACTTTGATAAAATCTTCTGTGATCCTATCTGGACCACTACCACTATCTTCATCTAATCCAAAAATTGCTCTTTTAACTTCATTAAATCTACAAAGATCAACATTTTCTTCATTAGATATGACTTCAGGAATATATCTGAGTAGTTCAAAAGAGTCTGCTTCTGCCTCTTGAGAAAATTGTTCTTGAAAAAAAGACACTGCCTCAGATACTATATCGGTATCATTTTCCAGCCAATCTCCTTGTCTATTCTGCATTCCTTGGCTATGTAACCTCTTTCTTCTACCTTTAACTATACTATGAAAAAACCTGGTATTTCTTTCCCCATTTTCTAACCAATCATACCCTATTTTTCCCTGCCAAAACTTCTTCTCAAAATGAAGATACTTCTTATATTCTGCTTGTGCTCTTTGCAACACCTCTCTATTAATCACAGAAGGTTCTTCTTCAAATAACTTCTCTTTGATTTCCATGATGTCCTCCCTAATGAGAAGTTGCTTAAAAATATCTCCATACGCTTCTCTGCTCCATCTTGTTAGGGCAACTTTCATGCTTTTAATATTCTCTTTGAAATCCAAATAAGGATTATGGGAGCTAGTAGTGCACCAATTCAGTCTAACCACTTCTGTAAAAGTATCATTTCGGTCCAAAACTTCAAAAACCTGAAAGGTTTTCTATGTCTAACCACATAGGTTTCACAATTCAGCAACATGGAAGCATGATCCGATCCCGTCCTTGGTAGATGTTGAACTTCAGTATGAGTACACCAAGCGTTGATTAATTAACACCCTATCCAACCTTTCAAAGATGCAATCTTTCCCAGCTCTCCCATTCCACCAAGTGAAAGGGCTTCCTTTAAAATTCACTTCTTGTAAGTCACAAGATGAGATCCAAGTCTCAAAATCTTCATAATCAGCCGCAAGAACGGGTAAGCCACCTATTTTTTCTTCAGAATTTAAAACCACATTAAAATCGCCCCCAATCAACCACGGCTCTCTAATTATTGTTGCAAGTTGATCAACATCTTCCCACAACTGTAATCTGTCATTAGCATTGCATTTAGCATAAACCAAAGTAACAAAAAAATTATGACTTTGATTAGCCTGTATTAACTTAATAGTTAACTGTTGCTCTGTATCATTAATCACTGTAATATCAATATCATGATTTGCAAAGAACCAAATCTTTCCAGAACAATTTGCACTGGCAGTAGGCATCTTTAATCTTCTCTTGTATCTGTTAATTTGACTGACATTTTGAAAAGGCTCTACCAATCCAATAAATGAATATTTATGAAACTTATGTAGTATTTGCACCCTTTGAAACGCTTGTTGGGACTTCACTGATCTAATATTCCATATTTAAGCCTTCATATTCATGTGAAATGGATTTAGTTCTCTTTGGCTGAACCCCGAAAGGTTGACTCTGCTCCCCATTACCTTGCTTTTTTCCTTTTCTTGCAAACTTCAATAATCTAGGTGATAAATCTCCTTCTAATGCAATGTTGTCAATGACATCTTCAGGTCTGTCTATTTCATGACTACCTTTTACGCTTTGATTTGAATCTGTATCACCACTACTATATCGAATATTATGAGTCACAATATCATGCAGAACCTTGTTGGGAGATTCCACTTTGAATACTTGAATTGCATCAACTTGTATCACCTCAGGAACCTCCACTATTGCTAGATGATTATATTCTTGGGATTGTTTCACATGAGGGCTATTGTTGCTAGTTTCCTTTGTATCTTCTATCTCCAGGTACTCTGTCATATTTTCATCAGAATCCATAGTAATCTCCTCAGTAACCTTTTGGTTATTACTGGCCTTATTTGTTATATCTACTGCATTCTCTAAAATTGTTTTTTGATGGTGAATAGGGATAGAATCCTTTCTTTTATAATGATGGACCACTACTTCTTGCTGCTTTTGGGGATTAGGACCGAAGGATTTAGACACATAGTCATATCTAATATCCACTACGGTAGACCTTACTTCCCCAGTGACTTCATCTTCAATGTTCATGATAACATATTTAGGAAAACTTCCTTTTAAATCCAATCTGAAAGTCTCCTTTTATTCCACATTGAGTAGGAATAATTTTCCGTAATTCTTCAAGATCAACCCAATCATATCTGAATTTACCAATAACAGAAAATTCCAGGTCTTCCAACTGATTCAAGTGAAAAAATAGTAAACATAACAACAAAAGTGTTCTTCTCCTAGCTAGTTAGAAGGCCATAGAAAAATATTATTGTTCGGCAACTAATAATCTTGACCTAACTACATAATAATTCAAGGATATAATTGGAAAAAAAACATTTTATAGAGTTTTAATCCAAACACAAGATGAGATAGGAAACAATGAATCAAACACTTGATAAAAATAAACCATGTATTGCATATCCCTGCACTACTAACCCCTACGTTACTAATTCTTTCATTACTAATCTCTGCATTATTAATCTTTGTACCAAACGAGTCCTTATTGGGCTGAATTATCTTTTTGGCTGTTTGTATTATAGTTTTTCTGCGAGCAAATGCGGTACTTTCTACACTACATTTTCTGGTACTTTTGTTCACTTTTACCCATTTTTTCATAGGCAGTGAAAATACCTTGTAAAAGCAAAACAACATATTCTATACTATAAAATGCATCAAGGACATGCAAAATCTATGTGACATAAAATGCGTCATAATTTCACGGCACATCAATACCTTCAATTTGATCTTCTATTTGTACTCAAGAAAGAAAAATTAAGCTAAAATTAATACTAGTATCAAAGCAAGAATGACTACATTGGTACTATCTATGAATTTACAAACATGTGACTTATTTAAAGTTAACCTCAAAATTCAAAATGAAAACGCAAAAGTGTTTGAGCTATCAAACAATCATTTCATGAACCTCAAGTCACAGATGATGGCAAGATGTTACTAAAAACTAGATGTGCACATATACAAGAAATCGAGAAACTTATGTAGTCACAAGTTTCATGTACTCCCTCTGTCCCAATTTATATGACACATTTCGCTTTTCGAGAGTCAAACAATATAAGTTTGACCGAGAATTTGCTCATGGAATTTTCAAATTTTAAAAAATGAAATTTATATATTTATAAACTATATAAAAAGTACTATAAGTTTCAATAATTGATAATTCAAAATAATTAAAAGATATATGAAAAAATTACGGTCAAAGATAGACTTGTTTGAATCTTGAAATCCGAAATGTGTCACATAAATTGGGACAGAGGGAGTAATTTATATGCCCTCACTACAAAAAAAAAAAAGTCCCCAACCTCAAGATCATGTGATAATCAAAATATAGGAAATATACAAAATCACTCACACTCATTAAAAATGTCAAGTGTCATAAGTATTACATCATAAATTTGTCCTTATTTTAAGTCATTTTTAATTAAAGGAATACTTGATTTTGGATCTCAAATGGCTTTGTAAGCTTATAATTTAGACTTGAGGATGGAAATAATGTTCAATTGGGTACAAGTGACTTTGCCCTCTATGAACACTTTTATCTTTCACATGTCTCTTTAGCTATTTCCTCCCCTTTTTTCACTTCTGTTCTACCTTTTGTTTTCATTCTAGTTTCCCACTTTATTCTATTCTTTTTGTCTTTCATTTTTTTTTTTTTTACATTCTTTTATTTTCCTCTTTTATATGGTACTACTGACAACATATTTTCCCCACTTTCAACTCATATTCCACCATCAACTTAGATATTTTGCCTCAATCTCATATTTTGGCACTTCAAGGAGGAATTTGTTTAAAAGAAGAAATTATTAAAAAACAAATGTTTCAACTTGTAATATGGTATCCAAAGAAAAAGTAAAAATGATTAAAAAGGGACAACTAGGGATTCTCAACTCACAGGTAGGATAGAAAAGTTTCAAAGAGGGTCTTTTTTTTCCCGCTAAATAACGGAAGGATTTTATTTAGTTAATAAAAAAAGGTTCAATCATACAAAAGTGAAACTAGTCTATGGGATATAGTTTCAGTCACATCTCTTTCTAGTACATTTATTACAAGTGAAGGAGATGCTTCAAAAACCAAGGTTTGATTGCCGATCATACTAGGATACTTCATTTCTATTCTGTATTTTGCCAGTAACCTGCATTCACCTCCCTCAGAATGTGTTTTAGGGATGATCCTTCCGGTTGAAGGAGTAGAGATCTGCAATCAGCGAAAATATGTGAGTATATGAAATTATTACTATAAAGAGTGTTAAGTAAATACCTGAGAATCTGTTTCCACAAAAAGATGTTTTAAGTTTTTATATTTTGCTAGATTTAGGCCATGTAGCAAATCTAGCACTTCTGCATGTAGGGCATTTCTTGCTTTGATTTAGCATGTGAATCCCACAATCCACATTCCTAGATGACCTCTAGTTACTCCTCCAGTTCCACCAATAGAAGAATTAGGTTATTACGATACAAAGTTCAAAAGAGGGTTACTCTCAAAAGAAGCGTAAGATAGTTTCCTCATCCTAATAAATCCTAATAGTTGTGGTGAAAAATCAATGGGGAAAGTTCTAGATGATACAAGCAAGAACAAACGAGTAATCTATTCCTAATAATCACACTTACAAAGTTTAAGACTCTAACGTTGCTCTATTTTCAAAGTTAAGGACTGCAAACATCTACATACATAATGAGGTATCTTGGTTGCTCAAGCATCGACACCTAACGAAATTTGGGAGCCATAGAGTCAAGAGCGTACAACTAAGTAAGGGAAAGGGTTGGCAAAGTACAAAACCAGACAGTTTCCCCGCGCAACACTAACATCATGATATTCATAGGGGCATAGGTCAATGGTGTAACATATCCACAACAAGAAAAACTGTCAGTTAAGACCAACATTTAGGGGTGAGTTAGTAATCTAGTCTCTAAAGATAAATGTATTAGGACGATATTATATTCCAGTCCTTAGTTATATATTTTATTGCGAAGATACTAAATTCGGTCCCTAAAGAACTTATTAACTGGTCCCAAATTCTAATTGAAGGACTTAAGCGGGAAAATATACTTCCAGCCAATTAATTTTTAATACTTAAAAAGAAAAGCTTTTGTTTTCACCAAAATTTAGGCGCCAAATATTTTTAATAGAAGCCAAAAAAGGAAAAAAAAATCTGCTCGGCTTCTAAAAAATAAAAACAAAAAAAGGAAAAGTCTTTAATTTCAGGAATTTGGTCGCAACTCGCCCTAGCTATCTCTTCAAATCGGAATCGATGCTCTTCCATAGTATTTCCATCAAAACTCTGCCCCAATCTCAACACAAGCAGATTTCCATAGCAGCGGTGTCTTCTTGTTGTTGTGTAGTTGCGGCTTACATTAGCTGATCGGTGAAAAACAGAGGTTTGCTTCCTCTTCTAATTAAATTGAGTTACTTGTTTCTTTCATAAACTGTATTATTTTCTCCTCCTCCTCCTCCTCCTTGTAAAGTTTGTGGTGCGTCTAGATGAAAAATAAATACACAATAGTGGAGAAACAAGGAATAAAAAAGGTAAAAAAATAGCATCAAAGAGTTTACACTATTTTCCTTTAAATCCTAGACTTCAGAGATTGTTTATGTCTACAAAGACATTTACTCTAATGACATGACATAAGGATAAAATAGTTGATGATGGAATAATGAGGCACCCGGTTGATTCAATGGCATGGAAGTCATTTGATGAACTTCATCCTTCATTTGTAGTTGAGCCTCAAAATGTTCGACTCCAATTTGCTAGTGATGGATTTCAACCATTTTGAAATTCAAAAACCTCACACAACATTTGGCCTGTGGTTCTTATTCCTTATAATTTACCACCTTGGTTGTGTATGAAGCAAGAAAATTTTATTTTGTCAATGCTTATTCCGAGTCCAAATGGTCCAGGAGATGCAATTGATACATATCTTCAACCTTTAATAGAGGAATTGAAGGAGTTGTGGGAAGTTGGTATTGAGACCTATGATGCATCAACTAAACAAAATTTTAAGTTGCATGCTTCTTTATTATGGACCATCATTGACTTTCCAGCATATGGAAATTTATCAGGATGGAGTACAAAAGGAAAATTGGCATGCCCATGTTGCAATAAAGACACTGCCTCAATTCGATTGGCTAATGGTAAGAAGCAGTGTTTTATGGATCATTGGCGTTATCTTTCTCAGAATCACAAATGGAGAAGTGAGAATGACTCATTTGATAGTACAACGGAGAGAAGGTCCCTACCAAAAGTGTGTTTCGGTATTGAGATACTTAATCAAGTGCAAGATCTTGAAGGATTACAGATATCAAAGGTACCTAAGATAAGAAAGAAGATATCACATGAAAATCAAATGGATAATTGGAACAAAAAAATATCTTTTTTGAACTTCTATATTGGAAGTGTCTCTTGTTGTGACATATTTTGGATGTTATGCATATTGAAAAAAATATATGTGATAATATCATGGTGAAAATTATGAATGTCAAAGGAAAGACCAAGAACACAATTAAAACTCGATTAGACTTGCAAGAGATGAACATTAGGCCTAAATTGCACCCCATCCAAAAGAGGGAGAAATTTGACGTTCCAACAACATGCTACACATTATCTCTTGAAGATAAGCACAAATTGTGCCTTTTCTTAAAGAATCTAAAAGTTCCTGATGGTTTTTCGTCTAATATTTCTCAATGTGTGAATTTGAAAGATCACAAGATATTTGGATTGAAAAGTCATGATTGTCATGTTCTGTTTCAACATCTACTCCCTCTTGCACTTCGTAGTATATTGTCTAAAGAAGTGTGTGAACCGCTGATTGAATTATCTATATTTTTTAGTGTTCTTGTATCAAAAGAGTTGAGAATTGATATTTTGGAACATATTGAAGCGCAAATACCCATAACACTTTGCACGCTAGAAAACGTCTTCCCTCCTTCATTTTTTCATGTCATGGTGCACTTACCTGTTCATTTAGCTACTGAAGCTAAAATTGCTGGACCGTTTCATTATTGGTGGATGTATACTATTGAACGATGGTTATATTTTTTGAAATCTCTCATTAGTAATAGGGCATGTCCAGAAGGTTGTATTGCGGAGGGCTACATTGCAAATGAATGTATGACCTTATGCTCAAGGTATTTGCATAGAGTTGACACAAGATTCAATCATCCTGAACGAAATTATGATGGTTGTTTAAAACAATCAAATGGTGGTTTATCTATGTTTAGTCAACCTGGAAAAACTCTAACAACTAAAGATCCATGTGAGCTTGAATTAGATGAACTAGAACAAGCACATATATATACATATTGAAGAATTGTGATGAGATCTTACCATATCTCAAGTATGGAAAGTTCTTTCATCATTTCATAATTATTATTATGTATTTTAGGGTTATTTATTTTCTACATGAAATTTATGGTTCACTTCAATTTTATAGAGAGTTTGCACAAATTCATGAGAAAGCTCGACATTTGTCTGATGCAGAATGGAGTCGACAATTTATTGATTGGTTTAACGATAGGGTGAGTAATACATAAGTATCAAAATTTGAAATTCTAATATTGTAATACTCATTCTAAAATATTCAATGTAATCTTGTTGATAGGTCGCACAATTGCACAAAGGAGATGATAACTGTATCATGGAAGATCTACTCTCACTTTCACACGGTCCCACCAAATATTCAACGCGTTCTAATGGTTATGTCGTTAATGGATATAGATTTCATGTACAAGATTATGATAAAAAGTTAAGAACTCAAAATTGTGGTATTGTTGTATTGGGTGAGAATGATGAAGATATTGAGAACCTGGATTACTATGGAGTTTTAGCTGACGTGATTGCATTGCAATTTGTCATGGATAGAAGAGTAACTTTATATCGATGTAATTGGTTTGATATGTATGATGAAATAAAAGAAGTTAAAAAGGATGAGTATGATTTTGTGAGTGTTAATCCATGTAAATTTTTGAAAACAAATGAGTCGTTTGTTTTAGTAGATCAAGCATCTCAAGTATTTTATGCTGATGATAATTCCAACAAAGTTTGGCAAGTAGTGAGGAAGACTCAACCTCGTGATTCCTATGAAATTGTGGAACAAATGGATGATGATATTGTAGAGTTAGGAAGTTCTTCCCAAAGAAAAGAAAAAGAAGTAATGAGGTGAATTAATATCTTTTATGAGTTAGTATATTCATTCTTAAACTTATGATGTCAAACTTTCTTTTATTAGTACATTATTAAACATTTTTCAGGTTTACTTTTTAACTTTTTGGCTCTTTTTGCAGGTTCAAGATGAAACCACTGAAGATTGAAAATGAGGTCGATTCTATTATGAAGAGTACTATCAGATATACATTTGTCGCGCCTGGTGCTATTGGAAAGGGACGAGGATGAAGGCTTAGTCTTTGGGTGAGAAAGGAAATTTACCATCTAAGAGTATATTGCCTCTATTAAGTGATCTAGGTAATAAGTACATCAAAGAAATTGAAACAAGTAAGATATTTTGTAATCTTTTATCTCATACCATAAGCAAAATTTTTAATTGTGTTGAAGGAAAATATTTTTTCCATCTTTATGTATTCTGTAATTTATCTTGGAGGAGAAGGTGTGGAAAATATTTTTTTCCAACTTTCTGTTTGATGCAGAATATAGGCATAAGACGTGATAGATGAAACTACCATGATAAGAAGGTAAATACCAGGCCAAAAAATTAGCTTAAGAAACTGATGTTGAATATATAATATTCACAAAAGAGAACTTGTGAAACAAAATCAGCTTAAGAAACTCCATGTAGACATCTCTGGTTCTTTTCATGTCTTGTGATACATTAGTCAACTTATAAAGTATGATTTGCTTTTTTCAGGTTCTATAGGGAAGGAACGAGGACAAGAACTTAATAACTCTACCGTGTCCACTAGTCAAGGAATATGAATGATGCATAAGAACTTCATGGATTTTAAGAAAGAGAACATTCAAAATAATACTTCATATCCTACATCTACTAATCAAGTTGAGAAATACACCCAAGAAGTTGAAACAAGTAAGATCTTTTCAAATATATCGTATTTTTTGAAATCTATTGTGTTTTCAAGTTTTTGCTAAACTTTTATATCGCGTTTAGTGGGTCCAGGTGCTATAGGAAAGGGACTAGAAAAAAGAACTAGATCTTTGAGCTCCTCTTTAGGAATTTCTGAATATGAGGTGGGATCTTTCAACAAGAGTGCTGTTTTTGCTAATGATATTCCTACTAAATGCACCAAATCGAGTTCTACCATGTCTTCTAGTCAAGAAATGCAAAAAATGAAAAAAATAGTTCTTGAGAAAGAAGATATGCAAACCAATGTTTCATTGCCTTCATCTATTGATCAAGTTATGAAACACTCTCAAACAATAGAAAAAGGTATGATATTTTGAATTCATATGTTACTAAGTCTTAGAAATGAGTTTGATTGCTATAGTTTTTTTTATCAAATTATGCAATTGTAGGTTCATCTAATCCTACAAATGTAAAAAGAATTCGAGGAAGCAACAAGTGCAAAGAAGTTGCTTCACTTGAAATTGGACAAAAGCTGAAAGTAACATTTTACAATAATCGAACGGTTGGAGCAAATAACAATCTTTTTTCAAGACATTTGGAAAAATTTATTTGTGATCGTAATATTTGTTCCTTGGGGGTATCATTTTGGCATGATATTAAGTAAGAAAAGTTGAATTACATGTGACAGCCGTTGAGGTAACAAATATACATCTTATTCAAATTCTTTGGCGTTACCTCATACATCACATGTTCTTGTCCTTAAGCAGTTGTTGTAAAGCTTTTGAATCCATTCTACACCTTATTCTATATTATACTACACTCGACTTAAGGGCACCTACGAACTCTCTCATAAAGAAACTCATCAAGTAGGTCTTTCTAGTCTTTCAAGTACTAGTGAAGCTTTAATTGAGGACCTTTCAGTGCCCTTTTGTTTGGTTCCCTGGGTACCTGTGTCACGCCCCAAGGCTACCCCCCAGGACGTGGACACGGGACCTAGGATCACAAGTGACCCCAAGCTAACCCTGCTGGCATGACATAAGCATACTAAGAATAATAATAACTGATGCGGAAGCTAAATCATGAAAATGAAAGTGATGGGGAGTACCCATTTACTAAACTGAATATATCAAATTTGAAAGTTTTAATACAAAAGAAATATCAAACTCAAATACTAAGCTGAATCTAACTATGTCTGAATATAGCCTCTAACTGACTAGAAGTGTTGGGACATGCCTCAGCTAAGTCTAGCAATTTTGAAACTAAAATAATGAAAACTGAAAGATAACATGACTATTGTCCTCGAAGAATGAGGACTCACCCTGATGCTGCTGAACTGGAGATCAAGAACCGATCTAAGCATAATCTGGATGCTGAGAACCTGAACCTACATCACGAGAAGATGTAGTGCAGAGTATGAGTCAGTACTTGAAAGGTACTGAGCATGCAAGATAAAGTAAAGCTGAAGTAAACACATAATTGAACAAACAATAAAGCAAGAGCATAATTTGAACATGATATAGATACTGAATACTGAGCTCACTAAATGCAATGACCAAATTTATAAAATGCTGAGACTGAATACTGACTGTACTGAAATATGGTCAATGCAATGTAGTCTGATTGGACTTTATGAGCTACTAATAACCGATAATAAAACCACATGAGCTAAATATGGAGTTTGATGTATACGCCCCATCGAGATGACCCAATACACTCGGCCAAAGGTGTAGAGGTATACTAGCGTGATCAATAAAATAATACCCATAGAGGGGACTTACAACCTACGTGGCTCGTAGTTTTGGGACTATATGGGTGACAGACCCTAGTCCAAATCGGTATTATACTATTCCCAATAGATTAAATGATCAAAACATTTTGACTGAATTTCTGTAATATACTGGATACCTCAAAGCTGACATGCAAACTGAGAATGCAAATTTATATACTAATAATGACACATTCAAGACTGAAGCATGTATATATGAAATACTAAAATATCTGACCTAGCATGTGTAATTCAAGAACTAAAGAAATGCATAGCTAAAGTTCTGAAATTCATGCAATAAACGAAGTAATAACATGATAATCTGATTTGGAACATGTAAATAACCGATTCATGATAATCTGCTGAAGTACTAGAAACCATAGGTCTAGTTAATAATAGGGAATCAAGAATCTGATTGAAATATAGGAACCTAATGGGCAAAAGGAAACCACTAGTGAAATGCCACATACCCTGTGATGAATTTCATGAAGAAATCTTTCGATTTTGGGGATGGAACTGATGGAATCTTTCTGCATTCTTGAACTAGGGTTTGGTCGCCTCTTTCTTCTCTCTAGCATTTAAATTTTCTAAGTTTGATGTTAGATCTGACTTAGGTAAGATCTAGTTATGTTTCTAGGCTAAAACTGACCAAAACAACATAGTTTAGGGTTAAATCAACATAGTTTAGGGTTCCAACGAAATAGGAAAAGACCAAAAGACCCCTGACTTAAGTTGTAGACGGGGTTGACCACGGCCACTTTCACGGACTGTGAAAGGGACCACGGACTGTGAAAGCCCTCGTGGTTTTCACTTGGTTTTGTGGTTCTGAAGGCTTGGTCCATGAGTCACTACCACGGCCCATGTGGAGGACCGCAGACCGTGAAGGTCCCCGTGGTCTTCACTTGGGCTGAGGTCTGGAGGCTCACGTTTGAGGGCCTAGTGGCTGGCCTTCACGTACCCTACCACTGGCTGTGTGGAGGACCACGGACCGTGAAGGTCCCCGTGGTCCTCACTTAGGCTTGAGGGTATGAGGAATTGTCTAGGGGGGCTACTGCCTAAGTCTTCACGGATGCCCCCACGACCCGTCTTCAGGACCACGGACCGTGAAGGTCCCCGTGGTCCTTACTTGGGTGAGGGGTGTATGAGGGCTAGGCTTTAGGGCCTACTGGTTCAGCCACTACGGGCGCCACAACAGCCCGTCATCAAGACCATGGATCGTGAAGGTGCCCGTGGTCTGATGCCTGAGACTGATGACTTCCAAGTCATGACCATGGGAAGGTCAACGGATCGTGGACCCTATCATGCTCTTTCGTGGTTCACTGCTTAAGGTAGAATTTTTGCAAAAAAAAATTTAGGTCTGGTTTTGGAGGTTTTACAACCTGTCTTTCATTAACAGAAGTTTTAAAAGTAATGTACACTTGTCAAATATCTTTAACATTTCAATTTTAATATACAGCTGACAACATATGATGCCTCTCCATTTTATGAAAATAATAACTCAACTCATGTTTCAATTGTTATAGCATAAATTTGAGAGTGCTGATATGAATGATCATCGTGATCATTTATTGGGATGGATGAACGAATTATGGAACAAATGGTGAGGATACTTGCTTGCAAAATATATGAAGGACAAGTCAATCCAACAACCTCTTAAGAATGTCCCTAGGGGAGTAGACAAAAACGAGTGGGAATGGTTAGTAAAGGAACATTTTTCTTCTGAAAGTTTTCAGGTACGCATATTGAGTTAATAGTTTACTTTGCTACTCTTTTTCATAGTTTGATTTTCCTCCTTAGCACCTAATATACCTGAAACCAAGCCTAAGTATAGAACATGTCTGATACATAGTGTACTAGCATTCTGGATGTACCAACTAGCTAACCTATGCCTAATTACTTGCACTAGAAGCTTATTGTTGAACAAATACAGGCAAGAAGCACTAGGAATGCAACAAATCGAGCCAAGTTGAAGATGCTTCATCATATTGATAGTAGGCCTATTCGAGAGATTATTTATCAAAAGGTATTATCATAAAATTATTTTTCTAAATGGAATATTTACTAGGTTTGTGTTATTTGACATGTTTGACTTTGATGTAAAGGCCGGGAAAGATGGCAATCCACCAGATTTGGCAACTATTTTCTTTGAGACTCATAAGAAAGATAACAAACTTGTTGAACCTGAAACAATTAAAAAACATGTGCGTTTGGTAAATTGAATATGTTAATTACTTGAAATAATCGTTATGTGTTCTAATATAAAATGTTCTTTGATATATTTTGTAGGCTCAACTCGAAGAAATTGTTCAAGCATATTCATCTCTACCTACCATAGAGATTGTTGAAAAATGTTGTGGACCTCATACTCGTAGCCATGTATTTGGATTTGGGGGTGGAGTAAAGGCAAAAGATTTGAAAGGTGGAACTTCATCAAAGGCTGAATTGTTGTCTGCACTACGTTCAACTCGAGAGGATATCAAATCCTTCTATGAAGAAAACAAATCCTTGAATGAGGAAAACAAATCCTTGAACGATCGCTAGTCTACCATAGAAGATGAGATAAAAGAAATAATGAAAATGAAAGAATTCTTCACTACTCAACAATCATATGTCCCACCTACAACATCGTCCTTCTCAACTCAATGACCACTGCATTTTCAGCTGACCAAGTTAGTAACAATATACCTAGCTTTTTAATTTATTTGTCGAAACATTACACCGTAATGAATGTCTGATTAAATAACAATAAATGGGTCTTTTGATGTGAAAAGAAAATATTCCCAGTCACACAAGTAAACTTCAAGAAAGATGGAATAACAGACTTGTTTCCTATTCTGTGAATTGTGCAGTAGAATAAGATACAATATTGAAATGAATCTTGTTCTCATCTTGTTCATTAGAGTCAGTGATTTCTTATTGCTTACAATTGCCGCCTTGTTCCATGTATACATCTATCACATTCAATGTCCCTGTTGTCTTAGGCTTGCATATTGTTATCACCATTCACATGCCACTCTATAATAGTTGCAGTCTACTTCTGTATGACAACATCTTAGAAGACAACATTTTATTTGCTATCATTTTTTCAATAGTTGGGAGACATTTTTGTATTGAGAGTTTTGTTATTGAAAGTGGTATTCCCAAAAGACGAGCAGAATTCGTTTATATTTATATAGGAACTTGAGTTGTTTGAGAAATGTTGTCTATAGGTGCATGCAAAATCAATGAATGTTCAAAGAATAGTTGGAGTTAAATTTGAACTCTTAGTTTGTTTAAACAAAGTTTGGTTAGGCGAGGATACGAGCTAAGGTGAGGCGACCGTAGAACTTTTTCGCAACCGTACAACTTTTATGTTGGCTCTGTTTTTTATTTTCTGCAAAGCTGCATAAATTTTATTTTTTAAAATTTCTGCACTGCTGCAACATTGCAGCTAGCTACTCAACTTTTTTATGCTAGCTCTGTTTTAAAATTTCTGCACTGCTGAAAAATTGCAGCCAGCTGCTTAATTTTTTTTATGCTAGCTCTGTTTTAAAATTTCTGCACTGCTGCAACATTGCAGCCAGCTTTTCAATTATTTTTCTGCTCTCTATTTTAAATTTTCTGCACTGCTGAAAAATTGTAGCCAGCTGCTCAGTTTTACCATTTGTTTCCAGCTACTATGTGTATTGACCATGTTACTGTACCCCTTCTTGATGGATCTGAACATGTACAAAAACAGTTACTCAATTTCACTCGGATACTCCCAAATTTCTGTCTTTTGTGGCTTTTCAATATCAAAACAACACAAACAATAGTAAAAAAGAGGAATGTTATTTAAGATGTCATACCAAATATGACCTTGTCTAGGCTATTATTCGCCATAAACTCATAGACTAGGAATTTTTCTGCTCTATTAATGCAGTAATCCAACAACTTGGTTAGTGTCATGCCCCGATCCTACACCCTGGACGTGGCCGACACTCGAGAACTATTGCTGGCCCCAAGCGAACCCTTGGCCTGGCTTACTTACTTAGCGGAAGATTTTACTCAAGATAAATACTTTTAAAACAAGTAAACTGAACTGCTCAAAATATAACTTAGAATGTATTATAATAGCATTCATTGCCAAAGTGGCAACTCAAGTCTCAACTTAATTGAAAAGGGAAAGTAAAGACTTATGAACTAACATCACTAACTCTGTCTATGAAGCCTCTAAACTCTGAGGGATGTCAGGACAAGACTAACAACTGAAATAAACAAGCAATAAAACAAAACATAACCAAAGGGATCCTCCGGAAAGCAAGGAGGCTCACCAACTGACTCTGAGTGCTTAATTGGATCAACGATGCGCTGGATGTTGATCCTGGTTACCTGTGTCTGCATCATAATAAGATGCAGGCCAAATGGCATCAGTACATTGAATGTACGAGTATGCGAGTTGGAATGCTAAACATAACTTAAGCTTGAAAGGAACCGAAGAACTTACCTGGCTCAACTGAACTGAACTGAACTGAACTGATTTCAATAAAAAGAAGTGTATATAAATGCAGTATAAAGAAAATCTTTAAAACATGGTTTCAACTCTGTGTATTTAGAAATACAATAATAACTCTGTATGTATGCAAAGATACAATATGAACTCTATATGTATATGAAAATACAAATATTTCTGATGTATATAAAAATACAAAGTACTATTGTGGGAGTTTCGCTAACCGACAACCATCACTTAAGAGCTATCGTGATGATACAACATTTTGCCTCATGCTGCCAGGGCCGTTCTATACCTTGCCGGGGCTATATAACCTGAACTACTATGTGGATCCACTAGTCTATGCTAAAAAGCACTAAAGGAATCATCTAAAACGTATGATCCTTTTCTACCCATGATGGCTACATGGTTTATGGCGGCTCAGAGTTCTCTGAACTCTACCCCATATCGGTGCTCAATACTACTCCCAAAATATACTAGCTCTTTATGTTTTAAAACCATAACTTCTTTCTGTGGTTTGAGTTCATTGCTCAAAACGTAGCTTAAAGGCTATCTTGGAAATTTCAGTTTCCCTTCTTGCTTAATTGTGAAAACATTTACTCTTTTCTGAAAACTAGCTCAAAGGCTCTTTGGAAAACAAAGTTTCCTTAATTGTTTAAATGTGAAAACATTTTAAACTCTTTGGGAGTACATAGTCCCCATATTCTTTTGAAGAAATGAACTTCAACTTTACTCTTTACTGAACTCAAAACTCAAGTCTTAAAACAAAGTTAAATCATTTGTAAAAGACTTTTGGAAGAGTCTATGAACTTCTCTTAACTTGTCTCTTAACTTCTCATGACTTGAGTCTTAAATTCTCTTGACTTGACTCTTAACTTCTCTTGACTTGACTTTTAAATTTCCTTGAATAGAATTATGGATTCAAGGATAGTGATTTGTGATATGAAAGATCTCATGATGTTTAGGAATAATTTTAGATAGCTAGACATGAGAAAAGATAAACAAAATCCGTGTCTGAGGGTAGGTCCGCGATGCGGAGATGTATTTAAATTTTGGTCGTGAAAAAACTTTTTGAGGTAGAGAGGTATGTGACCTCTCCGCGACGCGAGGATGAATTTTTCAAAACTGAGGGGCAGGTCCGCGGCGCGGCCTGGGCACCATATTTGCCCGACTATTCCTTCTTTCATTTTTCAGTCCTAATTCACCCAAACTCGACTATTCTTCTCAAATTTTTTTTAGATTCAGATACCCAGCATGTATACACAAGAATCTAATTCAAACAACTCAAGGAAACAACATTTTAACCTCAAGGAACTCCTTAATCTCAACCTAACTCAAGAACAATGTCCAATTTCAAGAACACCATTCAAGATTCATCAACTTTCAACTTTCTAGAAAAAACTTCGCTTAAATAAAAATCATTGGCGCATGGGTGAACGAACCCAATGCTATGAAAGACTCACATACCTCATAGGGATCACCCCTTGATGAAATCCTCAAGCTTAGCCTCAAGAACGTGACGAATCCTTGCTTCTTCTCTTCTTTTCTCCTCTCTAAAAACCCTAAAGCTTTTCTCACAAACTTCAGACCATTGAAACTTAGCTGTCTTCTGAGTTAACTTTGTCAAAGGGGATGAAATAGATGAGAACCCCTCTATGAACCTTCTATAATATCTAGCCAAACCCAAGAAACTCCTAATATCAATTGGAGATGTGGGTCTAGGCCAATTTTGCACTGCTTTTATCTTTTGGGTATCAACTCTAATTCCCTCTCCAGACACTATGTGGCCTAAGAATGCCACAGACTCAAGCCAAAACTCGCACTTAGAGAACTTGGCATACAACTCTCTATCTCTTAAAGTTTGGAGAACTATTCTGAGATGACTAGCATGATCTTCTTTATTCCTGGAATAGATTAGTATGTCATCAATAAAGACGATAACAAACATATCTAAATAAGGTTTGAATACTTTATTCATAAGGTCCATGAATGTTGTCTTGGGAATATCACATTCTCTTACTTTCAACTGATGATAGCCAGATCTGAGGTCTATCTTAGAGAAACAAGAAGCACCCTGAAGCTTGATCGAAAATATCATCAATTCTCGGAAAAAGGATACTTATTCTTGTTTGTAACCTTGTTCAACTGACGAAAATCTATATACATTCGAAGGGAACCATCTTTCTTTCTCACAAATAAGACCGGAGTGCCCCAAGGTGAGACACTTGGTCGAATAATGCCCTTATCAAGGAGATTTTCCAACTGCTCTTTAAGCTCTTTCAACTCTGTTGCTTCCATTCTGTATGATGGAATAGATATAGGGCGAGTATCATGAACAGTATCTATCCCGAAGTCTATTTCTCTCTTAGGAGGGACTCCGGGAAGATCATCTGGAAAGACTTCTGGAAACTCTTTTACTACTGAAACTGACTGAATATGAGGTATCTCAACACTAGAGTCATTAACTCGGGCTAAGTGATAGACACACCCCTTGGAAACTAACTTTCTCACCTTAAGGTACGAAATAAAATGACCCATAGGCACTGTTGAACTGCTCTTCAACTCTATAACTGGTTCACTGGAAGCTGGAACTTGACTACTCGAGTTCTACAATCAATTGATACATAACAGGCACGAAGTCAGTCCATACCTAAAATGACATCAAACTCTACCATGTCTAACTCAACTAAATCAGCCATGGTACTTTGGTGATTGATGGAAACGGGACAATCACGATAGACCCTCTACTAGAATAGACTCACCAACAGGTGTAGAAACACTGAATGGTTCACTAAGTTGCTCAGGAATAACATCAAAATTCATAGCAACATATGGAGTTACAAAAGACAAACTCGCTCCCTGGGTCTAACAAATCATAAACAGTAAAGTCAAAGACTTGGATCATACTAGTGACAACATCTGGTGAATCCTCTTGCTCTTGGCGACTATTGATAGCATACAAGCATTTTGTTTCTATGCCAGTACCGGAAGTTGACCCTCTAGGTGCAACTCTATTTGTTGGAGCAAGTGAAGAAGACTGGGCTCTATTGCCCCCATTACCATTATTTTGTCTGCTCTTAGGACACTCTCTCATAAAATGACCGTCCTAGCCACACTTGAAGAAACTAGTGGAGCCATCACGACACACCCCTGAGTGTCTCCTACCACACCTAGCATATGCAGGAGTCTTAATATCCCTTGTGTCTTACTACTTTTCAAATGCGCAGGTCTAGATCTGAAGTTCTGAGAATTCTGACTATTGTACTCACACTTATTCCTTGGTAAAGGTGCACTAGAAGATGATGGAGCAGGTCCTTTCTGCTTATGTTGGAAAGAAGACCGGTTCACATTGCTCTTTTGCTGTTCAGATTCATTCCCTGATATCTTAGCCCTCTTATTCTTAAACTCTTCTTTATCCTTCAACTTGTACTCCTCAACTTGTTGCACATGGGTCATCAGCATTGCTATGCCCATGTCACCTATTAGCATGGCTGCCTTACTTTTCTTATATGACAGACGAGACAACCCAACAACGAATAAACTCATCTTGCTCCTTATGTCAGCAACCATATGTTTGCTTCTCTTAGCTCACGAGGAAAGAAACGTCTCAGGAAGGCACTCTCGACCATAGGTCAGCTCACAATCGGTTACGCGTAAGCATGATTTAGAAAGAAACTGTATAGAGATGAACTGTATCGCACGACATGAGTATGAAAGAAAATGAAGGAATTCCTAAATGTTGCAGCCTCTTAATTATAGATGTGGCGCGCTTCATACTGATAATTAGGACTCTACAAACACGACTTTATAGACTCCCTATGACTCTTGAACTCTATGCTCAAATACCAAGTTTGTCACGCCCCGAGCCTACACCCTGGACATGGCCGGCACTCGAGAACCATTGTTGGCCCCAAGCGAACCCTTGTCCTGGCTTAGTTACTCAGCGGAAGACTTTACTCAAGATAAATACTTTTAAAATAAGTAAACTGAACTGCTCAAAATATAACATAGAATGTATTATAATAACATTCACTGCCAAAGTGGCAACTCAAGTCTCAACTTAACTGAAAAGGGAAAGTAAAAACTAATGAACTAATATCACTAACTCTGTCTATGAAACCTTTAAACTCTGAGGGATGTCGGGACAAGATCCCCGATCATCCTAACAACTAAAATAAGCAAACAATAAAACAAAACATAACTAAAGGGATCCTCCGAAAAGTTAGGAGGCTCACCAATTGACTTTGAGTGTTCAACTGGATCAACGATGCGCTGGATGTTGATCCTGATTACCTGTGTCTGTGTACGAGCATGCGAGTTGGAATGCTAAACATAACTTAAGCTTGAAAGGAATTGAAGAAATTCCCTGGCTTAACTCAACTCAACTCAACTCAACTGATTTCAATATAAAGCAGTGTATATAAATGCAATATAAAGAAAAGCTTAAAAACATGGTTTTTAACTCTTTGTATTTAGAAATACAATAATAGCTTTGTATTTATGCAAAGATACTATATGAACTTTGTTTGTATATGAAAATACAAATATTTCTGATGTATATAAAAATACAAACTACAAATGTGGGAGTTTCTCTAATCGACAACCATCACTTAAGAGCTACCGTGATGATACAGTGTTTTACCTCACACTGCCAGGGCCGTCCTATACTTTGCCGTGGTTATAGAACCTGAACTACTAAATGGATCCACTAGTCTATGCTAAAAAACACTAAAGTAATCATCTAAAAAGTATGACAATTTTCTACCCATGATGGCTACATGGTTTATGGCGGCTCAAAGTTCTCTGAACTCTCCCCCATATCGGTGCTCAATACTACCAAAATATACTAGCTCTTTATGTTTTAAAAACATAACTTCTTTCTATGGTTTGAGATAATTGATCAAAACTTAGCTCAAAGGCTATCTTGGAAATCTCAGTTTCCCTTCTTGCTTAATTGTGAAAACATTTACTCTTTTGTGAAAACTAGCTCAAAGGCTCTTTGGAAAACAAAGTTTCCTTAATTGTTTAAATGTGAAAACATTTTAAACTCTTTGGGAGTACATAGTCCCCATATTCTTTTGAAGAAATGAACTTCAACTTTACTCTTTACTGAACTCAAAACTCAAGTCTTAAAACAAAGTTAAATCATTTGTAAAAGACTTTTGGAAGACTCTGTGAACTTATTTTAAGTTGGCTCTTAACTTCTCATGACTTGACTCTTAACTTCTCTTGACTTGATTCTTAACTTCTTTTGACTTGACTTTTAAATTTCCTTGAATAGAATTATGGATTCAAAGATAGTTATTTGTGATAGGAAAGATCTCATGATATTTAGGAATGATTTTAGATAGCTAGACATGAGAAAAGATAAAGAAAATCACTGTCTAAGGATGGGTCCGCGACGCAGAGATGTATTTAAATTTTGGTCACAAAAATACTTTTTGAGGCAGAGAGGTCCGTGACCGCTCCACTCCGCGAGTATGAATTTTTTGAAACTGAGGGTTAGGTCCGCGACGTGGCCTGGGGCACCAGATTTGCCTGACTTTTTCCTTCTTTCGTTTTTCAGTTCCAATTCACCCAAACTCAACTATTATTCTAAATTTTTCTTTAGATTCAGATACCCAGCATGTATACACAAGAATCTAACTCAAACAACTCAAGGTAACAATATTTTAACCTCAAGGAACTCCTCAATCTCAACCTAACTCAATAACAAAGACCAATTTCAAGAACACCATTCAAGATTCATCAACTTTCAAATATCTTGAACAAACTTCGTTGAAATAAACATGATTGGTGCGTGGGTGAACGAACCCAACACTATGAAAGAGTCACATACCTCGTAGGGATCACCCCTTGATGAAATCCTCAAGCTTAGCCTCACGAACGTGACGAATCCTTACTTCTTCTATTTTTTTCTCATCTTCTTTTCTCTTCTCTAAAAACCCTAACTTAATGTTGTAAAGCGTAAACTGAATCCTACCAGTTTAGACCCCAATTAATTACCAAAAAATGAAATTAAGTCATAGGGTATGGAAAAGGCCATAATGCCCTTCTAAAATCCGAATTGGATATTTTCTTATCTGAACAACCCAACTTCCAATGGACATATCTCCCTCATACAAACTCGGACTTGCGCAAACTCATAGGCGTTGGAAAGATCATTCCAAGAGCTTTCCTACCATATCTGGAAGTACCTCTAACTCACCCTGAGCTAGAAGTTATGGCCATTTTAAGTTGACCAAAAAAATAAACTTAACTTAACCAATTTTCCAGATTTTTATTCTTTTAAAAAATGATTCTTTCTAATTCTAGCTCTTTCTAGTTTTTTCAATTTGCGAGATGTTACAGTTAGGTTACGATGATGTAGCTTTACTATTAACTTGAATTCATTCTTGAAATCAGTAAATCCTTAGCGTGAAGTCACGTCTTGATTCTTCACTGTTATTTCTACTCCATTCTCTAGTACACCCTACATATATTATGTATCATTTGGGTATTAATTATGTTGTCTGAGTTACTGTAAATATGCATTTTCATGCTTGTTGAAAAGAAATAATAACCTTATAAACATTGCCAAAGCCACCATGCCCTATCATATTAGCCAATGAGAAATTGTTACTGCTGCAACTAGATCACTATAATCATATGCAATGACATTAGTGCCCTTCAGCAAAGCTCCTTGAGAATTTGTTGGCTGATTGATTTCTAGTTCATCTACTTAGATAAAAATATTCTTCTGAGAAAGAAAATTAATCAGAAAATAATAGATGTGAACCATACCATAATATGAGTATTTGGCAAGTTATCTTACTTATGTCATGTGTTTGATAAATAATAGTGCTCTAGTGAAACTAAGCTTAGTCTGTAATAAAAAACTATGAAAATAATAAAAAACCAACATAAGGTGATTCTTTTTACCTAGCACCTTTGTCCTTATTTGATATAGAATCCCAACATTTATAAGCAAGATAGTAAGTAGTGTCAACTCTGATATTAAAGAAGCAAAAACTATCTATTCCTCTTTCCATCTGCAGTCGAAAACAGGTGCATCTGTCCATAAGAAAGTTAAAAGTGTTATTTGTTTCTTACTCATAAAATTAGGCTTCAACTTTGACAAATAAACTTTATAGGAATTCTAGAGGTATTTGCTTATTCTGTTATAAATTTTGCAATGAGAATAACTAGATGCATGCAAGTTCGTTTCATCTTATGCTAGATTGTATAGCAGTTATCTGACAACATTTAGTCTAACGCTTCAAACATCTAATGTTTCGATATCAATCTGTGATGAACCACTTAATCAAGCACTAATATGGGAATTCTATTAATTTATGTTTATGTGCAAATAATCAAACCGACACAATAATTAACTACTTTGACCTTCAAATATCATTCATGCACACATTGTTTTGCACCATATTAAGAATAATTTAGGCATTGAATCAGTTGTTGTGTTACAAGCAAGCAATCATTTTTACCTAGTTTTTTAGGTGTCGTATAAAATGTTGTTCCCAGATATCTATGAATATCTCATATCAAGTAAATCTCCCAACCAAATGACACATATGCTTCCATTTCCGTTGATATTGATGTTAGTATAAGCCATACACGATCCTTGCAGCAGTGCACAAATTTTGTTTTTAAAATTTATGCACTGCTGCAACATTGCAACCATCTGCTGTGTTTTACCGTTTGCTTCCAACAAGTTGGATTAACGAAGCAGCTGGCAACAAACGGTAAAATAAAGCAAACGGTAAAACACAACAGTAGATTGTAATGTTGCAGCATTGCAGAAATTTTAAAAACAAAATTTGTGCACTGCTGCAAAGATCATGTATGGATTATACTAACATCAATATCAACAAGAATTGGAAGCAAATACGTCGTTTGGTTGGGAGATTTATTTTGATGTGAGACATTCACAGATATATGGGAACAACATTTTTATACGGATGACACCTGGAAAACTAGGTAAAAATGATTACTTGCTTATGACACAATAATTGATTCAATGCCTAAATTATTCTTAATATGATGCAAAACAATGTGTGCATGAATGGCTTTTGAAGGTTGAAGTAGTTAATTGTTGTGTAGGTTTGATTATTTACACAGAAACATCAATAAATAGAATTTCCATATTAGTGCTTGATTAAGTGGTTCATCGCAAATTGATATCAAAACATTAGATGTTTGGCATTAGATTGAATGTTGTCACATAACTGCTACACAATATAGCAGAAGATGAAATCAACATGCATGCATCTAGTTATTCTCATTGCAAAACCTTTGATAGAATAAGGAAATACCTCTAGAAATTTCTATAAATTTTATCTGTCAAAGCTATAGCCTAATTTAATGAGAAAGAAACAACTAACACTTTTAACTTTCTTATGGGCAGATGAACCTGTTTCCAACTGCAGATGGAAAGAGGAATGGAAAGTTTTTGCTTCTTTAATCTCAGAGCTGGAACTAGCTATTATCTTGCTTATTACTATTGGGGTTTTATATCGATGAGGATAAAGGTACTAGGTAAAAAGAATCACATTGCGCTGCAATTTTATTATTTTCATAGTTCTTCATTACAGACTAAGCTTAGTTTCACCAGAGCACTATTATTTAGCAAACACATGACCTAAGTAAGATAGCTAGCCTATTACTCATATTAAGGTACGGTTCACATCCATTATTTTCTGATGAATTTTCTTTCTCAAAAGAATATCTTTATCTGAGCAGATGAACCAGAAATCAATCAGCCGACAAATTCTCAAGGAGCTTTGTTGCAGGGCAATAATGTCATTGCATATGATTTCAGTGATCTAGCTACTGCCACTAACAATTTCTCGCTGGCTAATAAGATAGGACATGGTGGCTTTGGAAATGTTTATAAGGTTATTATTTCTTTTTAACATGCATGAAAATGCATATTATCAATAACTCAGACAACAAAATTAATACCCAAATGATACATAATATATGTAGGGTGTACTAGAGAATGGAGTAGAAATACTAGTGAAGATGTCACGGCCCGAGGTTACCCCTTGACGTAAACACAGGACCTAGGATCACGAGTAACCCCAAGCTTACCATGAGCTGGCATATCATAAGCAAAACCAAATATATCTATGAAAGATAAACTAAAGCAGAAGCTAAATCATGAGATGACTAATAGAGGGCAATACCCAAAACTGGTCTGAATATATATAAATATTGAAAAAGAGTTAATGATACTGGACGATAACTTAAAACTAAAGTTAAATTAAACTATGTGTGAAAAATCCTCCAACTAACTAGAGTTGATGGTACATGTCCCCAGCTAACCCCAGCAAAATTGAAACTAAAATGAAAGACTAAATCTGAAAACATGTCTATTGTCCTCGAAGTATGAGGACCCACCATTAAAGCTGCTGAATGTGGATCGGGAACCAATCTACGCGTGATCTGAATGCTGAGTACCTGAACCTACATCTTGAAAAGATGTAGCACAGAGTATGCATCAGTAATTGGAAGGTACTAAGCATGCATGATAGGATAAAAGCTGAAAAAACATGTAAGTTGAACAAAGCATAACTGAGCAATGATATAATCTGAACATGATGGAAATACTAAAATATATTAAAAAGAACTGAACTGAATGCAATGACCAAGTACATAACATGCTGAGACTAAATACTAAAGTATAACTGAAAACCTGGTCGAAAGCACTAGAGTCTGGCTGTGGGAGCTACTATTAACCGACATAAAACCACATGAGCTAAATGTGGATTCCGATGTATACTCCCCATCGAGAGGACCCAATATACCTTACCATGGGTATAAAGGCATGACTTGCATGATCACTAAATATCATGCTCACATAGGGGACTTATAAGCCTATGGGGGCACGTAGTTCTGGGACTATATGGGTACACTGAACCCTAGTCCAACTCACTGTTAAGTCTACTCCTAACTGAATATATATATGGCATATTATGACTGAAATATTGAAATGATGAATAGCTTAAAATACTGACATGCAAAATCTGAGAATGTAATAATTATATACTGATTAATGTGTCATTCAAAAACTAAAGCATGTATATGTGTTTAACTGACCTAGCATGTGTAATTCATGAACTAGAAGAATCTACACAACTAGGGTTCTGAATTTCATGCAAAGAACTAAGCAATATTTCATGAAAACACGCGAATCTGATTAAGAATATTCTAACAGCTATATCACAACCAATATATAAGGTTTTAGAAACCCTAGGTCTAAGAAAGACATAGGAATCAAGATTCTGACTGAATTCTAGGGACCTAGTGGATGAAGGGAACCCACCACTGAAATCCCACATACCCGGTGATGAAATCTATAGAGAAATCCTTTGATTTCGGGCTGAAAGCTAAAGGAAACCTGTTGGTTGATCTTGGGAAACTGGGGCCTCTTTCTTCTTCTTTGCTCTAAGTTTGAATGATTTTGGTGAATAGAGGTTTTGGTAATGTTCTGACTAATTTACTAG
Source organism: Solanum chiquidenum (assembly GCA_029582725.1). Classification (NCBI taxonomy): domain Eukaryota; kingdom Viridiplantae; phylum Streptophyta; class Magnoliopsida; order Solanales; family Solanaceae; genus Solanum; species Solanum chiquidenum. Next base: position 56,440 of record JAJOOS010003332.1, on the reverse strand, counting down.
GTTTAAATAGAGTAAAACGATGTAGTTTAATGATTAAACGACATAGTTTAGGTGTCCAATGCATGGGGAAAAGACCAGAACGACCCACTTAAAAATCTGACGGGGGCTTTCCACGGACCCAATGATGGACCGTAAAAGGGACCACTGCCCGTCAAGTGGATCGTAGTCTGCTAGCCAGTGACTACTGGTCCTAGGCCCTTCCCTCTACGGTCCACTTCACAGATCGTATGAAGGATCACATACCGTGAAGGTCACCGTGGTCCTTCACTTGGGCTAAGGGCCTACTGGCGCAGCTTTACGAGCCTCACCACGGCCCGTCATCAAGACCACGGCCAGTAGAGGGCTCTATAGTCTGATGGTTGGGCCTAGTAGGTTCTGCCTGATTTACACGAGCCTTCCCACGGCTCGTGGGGTGGTCCACGATCCGTGAAGGGCTTTGTGGTCCACCACTACCATCTGCTCAATTTTTTTATGCTATCTCTATTTTAAAATTTCAGCACTGCGGCAACATTGCAGCCAACTGCTCAATTTTTTTATGCTTTTTATTTTAAAAATTTTGCACTACTGAAAACTTGTAGCCAGCTGCTGAGTTTACCATTTGATTCCAGCTACTATATGTATTTTCCATGTTATTGTACCCCTTCTTGCAGGATCTGGACATGTACAAAAAATAGTTACTCTATTTCACTCGGATACTCCCAAATTTCTGTATTTTGTGGCTTTTCAATATCAAAACTACATAAACAATAGTAAAAAAGAATAATGTTATTTAAGTTGTCATACAAAATATGACCTTGTCTAGGCTATTATTTGCCATGAACTCGTAGACTAGGAATTCTTCTGCTCCATTAATGCAGTATCCCAACAACTTAGTTAGGTTACGATGTTGTAGCTTTGCTATTGAATTGACTTCATTCTCGAAATCAGTAAATCCTTAGCGTGAAGTCACATCTTGATTCTTCACTGCTATTTCTACTCCATTTTCTAGTACACCCTACATATATTATGTATCATTTAGGTATTAATTATGTAGTCTGAGTTACTGTAAATATGCATTTTCATGCTTGTTGAAAAGAAATAATAACCTTATAAACATTGCCAAAGACACCATGCCATATCTTATTAGCTAGCGAGAAATTGTTAGTAGATACAACTAGATCATTGGAATAATATGCAATGACATTAGTGTCCCGCAACAAAGCTCCTTTAGAATTTGCCAGCTAATTGATTTACGGTTCATCTTCTCAGACAAAGATATTCTTTTGAGTAAGCAAATTAATCAGAAAAATAATCGATGTGAACCATACCTTAATATGAGTATTAAGCTAGCTATCTTACTTAGGTCATGTGTTTGATAAATAATAGTGTTTTAGTGAAACTAAGCTTAGTTTTTAATAAAAAACTATGAAAATAATAAAATAGCAGCGCAAGCTGATTCATTTTACCTAGCACCTTTGTCTTCATTCGATATAGAACTCGAACAGTTATAAGCAAGATAGTAAGTAGTGCCAACTTTGAGATTAAAGAAACAAAAATTGTCCATTCCTCTTTCCATCTTCAGTTAGAAACAAGTGCATCTGTCCATAAGAAAGTTAAAAGTGTTAGTTGTTTCTTACTCATAAAATTAGGCATCAACTTTGACAAATCAACTTTATAGGAATTTCTAGATGTATTTGCTTATTTTGTTAAAGATTTTCAATGAAAATAACTAGATGCATGCAGGTTAGTTTCATATGATGCTAGATTGTGTAGCAGTTATGCGACAACATTCAGTCTAATGCTTCAAACCTAATGTTTCGATATCAATCTATGATGAACCACTTAGTCAAGCACTAATATGAGAATTCTATTAATTGATGTTTTTGTGCAAATAATCAAACCCACACAATACTTAACTACTTCAACCTTCAAATGTCATCCATACATACTGTTTTGCACCATATTAAGAATAATTTAGGCATTCAATTAGTTGTTGTGTCACAAGCAAGCAATAATTTTTACCTAGTTTTCCAGATGTCATCTGTATGAAAATGTTGTTCCCAGATATCTGTGAATGTCTCATATCATGTAAATCTCCAAACCAAATGACACATTTGCTTCCATTTCCGTTGATATTGATGTTAGTATAAGCCATACACGATCTTGCAGCAGTGCACAAATTTTATTTTTAAAATTTATACAGTACTGCAACATTGCAACCAACTGCTGTGTTTTAGCGTTTGCTTCCAACAAGTTGGATTAACAAAGCAGCTGGCAACAAACGGTAAAACACAACAGTTGTATGTAATGTTGCAGCAGTGCAGAAATTAAAAACAAAATTTGTTCACTACTGCAAAGATCAGGTATGGCTTATACTAACATCAATATCAATGGAAATGGAAGAAAATGTGTCGTTTAGTTGGGAGATTTAGTTTGATATGAGACATTCACAAATATCTGGGAACAACATTTTTATACGGATGACACTTAGAAAACTAGGTAAAAATGATTGCTTGCTTGTGACACAACATTTGATTAAATGCTTAAATTATTCTTAATATGGTGCAAAACAATGTATGCATGAATGACATTTGAAGGTTTAAGTAGTTAATTGCTTTGTAGGTTTGATTATCTGCAAAGAAACATCAATAAATAGAATTTCCATATTAGTGCTTGATTAAGTGGTTTATCGTAGATTGATATCGAAACAGTAGATGTTTGAAGCATTAGACTGAATGTTGTCACATAACTGCTACACAATCTAGCAGAAGATGAAACCAACATTCATGCATCTAGTAATTCTCATTGTAAAATCTTTGACAGAATAAGCAAATATCTCTAGAAATTCCTATAAAGTTTATTTGTCAAAGCTGAAGCCTAATTTTATGAGTAAAAAACAACTAACAATTTTAACTTTCTTATGGACAGATGCACATGTTTCTGACTGGAATGGACAGTTTTTGCCTCTTTAATCCTAGAGCTGGCACTACCTACTATCTTACTTATAACTGTTGGGGTTCTATATCGAATGAGGAAAAAGGTGCTAGGTAAAAAGAATCACTTTGCATTGCTATTTTATTATTTTCATAGTTCTTCATTACAGTCTAAGCTTAGTTTCACAAGAGCACTATTATTTAGCAAGCACATGACCTAAGTAAGATAGCTAGCCTAATAATCATATTAAGGTATGGTTCACATTCATTATTTTCTGATTAATTTTCTTTCTCAAAAGAATATCTTTATCTGAGATGATGAACCAAAAATCAATCAGCCAACAAATTCTCAAGGAGCTTTATTGCAGGGCACTAATGTCATTGCACATGATTTCAGTGATCTAGTTACAGCCACTAACAATTTCTCGCTGGCTAATAAGATCGGGCATGGTGGCATTGGCAATGTTTATAAGGTTATTATTTCTTTTCAACAAGCATGAAAATGCATATTTACAGTAACTCAGACAACAGATTTAATAACCAAATGATACATAATATATGTAGGGTGTACTAGAGAATGGAGTAGAAATAGCAGTGAAGAAGTCACACCCCGAGGCTACCTCCTTGAAATAAACATGGGACCTAGGATCATGAGTGTACCCAAGCAAACCCTGAGCTGGCATATCATAAGAAAAAAGGAATATATCTATGAAAGATAAACTAAAGCAGAAGCTAAATCATGAGATAACTAATAGTGGGGAATACCCAAAACTGGTTTGAATATATATAAATACTGAATAAGAGTTAATGATTCTTGACTATAACTCAAAACTAAAGTTGAATCTAATTATGTCTGAAAAAGCCTCTAACTAACTAGAGTTTTTGGGACATGTCCCCAGCTAACCCTAGCAAAACTGAAACTGAAATGAAAGACTAAATCTGAAAACATGTATATTGTCCTCGAAGTATAATGACTCACCATTGATGTTGTTGAATATGGATCGGGAACCTTTCTACGCCTGATCTGAATGCTTAGGAACAGAACCTACATCATGAAAATATGTAGCGCATAGTATGCATCAGTACTTGGAAGGTACTAAACATGCATGATAGGATAAAATTTGAACAAATATATAAGCTGAACATAGCATAACTGAGCAATGATATAATCTGAACATGATGAAAATACTGAAATATACTGAAATGAACTGAACTTAATGCAATGACCAAGTATATAACATGCTGAGACTGAATACTAAACTATAACTAAAAACCTGGTCGAATGCACTAGAGTCTGACTATGGGAGCTACTCCTAACCTACAGAAAACCACGTGAGGTAAATGCAGAGTATGATGTATACGCCCCATCTTGATAAACCAATATACCTTTCCATGGGTATTCTAGTAGAGTCTTGTTCATGAGTGTGAAACGCGCTACATTTATGAATGAGAGGCTATAAGATATCTTGGAAATTTCACTTCTTTCATTATTTCTTAAGTCGTGCCTTAATTAACTCAATAAAGACCCCCTATAATTATCCTTTTGTGTCTTCAAGAAATGAATACACGGAGGTCCAACGCTAGAAGGATGGAAGAAGAGCATGTGAATCAAGGAGCTCCTCCTCAAATTAATCAAGCTTCCGGTTGATCCCGTGGTTGAAAATGTTACTGATGCGGAGTTTAGCTCTACTATCCAAATGTTGGCTCAAGTCATGACGGCTCAAGACAATAGAGAAGTTATAGCTCCGGTGAATCCTAATATGAATTCGGCTGCTTCAAGGGTTAGGGATTTTGCTAAAATGAACCCTCCCAAATTTCATGGCTCCAAACTGGGAAAGGATCCTCAAGAATTTATGGAAGAGGTTTATAAAATACTTGACATTATGGGGGTGACTTCGACTATACGGGTGCGCTGAACCCTAGTCCAACTCAGTGTTAAGTCTACTCCCAACTAAATATATATATGACACATTATGACTTAAATACTGAGATGATGAATAGCTCAAAATACTGACATGCAAAATCTGAGAATGTAACAATTATATACTGATTAATGTGACATTCAAAAACTAAAGCTTGTATATCTGTTTAACTGACCTAGCATGTGTAATTCATGAACTAAAATAATCTACACAACTAGGGTTCTGAGTTTCATGCAAAGAACTAAGCAATAATTCCACGAAAACTTGCTAATCTAATTAGGAATATTCTAACAGCTAAATCACAACCATTATCTAAGGTTTTAGAAACCCTAGGTCTAAGAAAGATATAGGAATCAAGATTCTGACTGAATTCTAGGGACCTAGTGGATGAAGGGAACCCACCACTGAAATCCCACATACCCGGTGATGAAATATATAGAGAAATCCTTCGATTTCGGGCTGAAAGCTAAAGGAAACCTGCTGGTTGATCTTGGGAAACTAGGGCCTCTCTCTTCTTCTTTGCTCAAAGTTTGAATGATTTTGGTGAATAGAGGTTTTTGTAATGTTCTGACTAATATACTAGGTTTATACTGAGTAAAACAATGTAGTTTGAGGATTAAACGACGTAGTTTAGGTGTCTAACATATGGGGGAAAAGACCAAAATGACCCCACTTAAAAATCCAACGTGGGCCTTCCACGGACCCAATGACGGACCGTCAAAGGGACCATGACCCGTCAAGTGGGTCATGGTCTGTTGTCTAGTAAATACTGGTCCTGCGCCCTTCTCTCTATGGTCCACTTCACGGACCGTGAGAAGGATCACGGACTGTGAACGTCACTGTGGTCCTTCACTTGGGCTAGGGGCCTACTGGCACAACTGCATGAGCATTACCACGGCCCTTCATCAAGACCACGGCCCGTAGAGGGCTACGTGGTCTGATGGCTGGGCCTAGTAGGTTCTACCTAATTTACACAAGCATTCCCATGGCTCGTGGGGTGGTCCATGATCCGTGAAGGGCTTTGTGGTCTACCACTGCCATCTGCTCCATTTTTTTATGCTAGCTCAATTTTAAAATTTCAGCACTGCGGCAACATTGCAGCCAACTGCTCAATTTTTTTATGCTCTTTATTTTAAAAAAATTGCACTGCTGAAAACTTGTAGGCAGCTGCTCAGACTTACCATTTGTTTCCAGATACTATATGTATTGGTCATGTTATTGTACCCCTTCTTGCAGGATCTGGACATGTACATAAAACAATTACTCTATTTCACTCGGATATTCCCAAATTTCTGTCTTTTGTGGCTTTTCAATATCAAAACTACATAAACAATAGTAAAAAAGAATAATATTATTTAAGATGTCATACCAAATATGACCTTGTCTAGGCTATTATTCGCCATGAACTCATAGACTAGGAATTCTTCTGCTCCATTAATGCAATATCCCAACAATTTGGTTAGGTTACAATTTTGTAACTTTGCTATTAAATTGACTTCATTCTCAAAATTAGTAAATCCTTAGCATGAATTCACATCTTGATTCTTCACTGCTATTTCTACTCTATTTTCTAGTACACCCTACATATATTATGTATCATTTGGGTATTAATTATGTAGTCTGAGTTACTGTAAATATGCATTTTCATGCTTGTTGAAAAGAAATAATAACCTTATAAACATTGTCAAAGCCACCACGCCCTATCTTATTAGCTAGCGAGAAATTCTTAGAAGATGCAGCTAGATCATTTGAATCATATGCAATAACATTAGTGCCCTGCAGCAAAGCTCCTTTAGAATTTGTCGGTTGATTGATTTCTGGTTCATATCCTCAGATAAAGATATTCTTTTGAGAAAGAAAATTAATCAGAAAATAATGGATGTGAACCATACCTTATTATGAGTATTAGGCTAGCTATCTTACTTAGGTCATGTGTTTTCTAAATAATAGTGCTCTAGTGAAACTAAGCTTAGTCTGTAATGAAAAACTATGAAAATAATAAAATAGCAGCGCAAGGTCATTCTTTTTTCCTTGCACCTTTTTACTCATTCGATATAGAACCCCAATAGTTATAAGCAAGCTAGTAAGTAGTGCCAGTTTTTGGATTAAAGAAGAAAAAATTGTCATTCCTCTTTCCATCTGCAGTCGGAAATAGGTGCATATGTCCATAAGAAAGTTAAAAGTGTTAGTTGTTTCTTACTCGTAAGATTAGGCTTCAGCTTTGACATATAAACTTTATAGGAATTTCTAGAGGTATTTGCTTATTTTGTTAAAGATTTTGCAATGAGAATAACTAGATGCATGCATGTTGGTTTCATCTTATGCTAGATTGTGTAGTAGTTATGTGATATGATTCAGTCTAATGCTTCAAACATCTAATGTTTCGATATCAATTTGCGATGAACCACTTATTCAAATCACTAATATGGGAATTCTATTAATTGATGTTCATGTGCAAGTAATCAAACCTACACAGCAATTAACTACTTCAACCTTCAAATTTCATTCATGTACACATTGTTTTGCACCATATAAAGAATAATTTAGGCATTGAATCAGTCGTTGCGTCACAAGCAAGCAATCATTTTTACCTAGTTTTCTAGGTGTCATCCGTATAAAAATATTGTTCCCATATATCTGTGAATGTCTCATATCAAGTAAATCTCCTAACCAAATGACACATTTACTTCCATTTTCGTTGATATTGATGTTAGTATAAGTCATACACGATCTTTACAGTAGTGCACAAATTTTGTTTTTAAAATTTATGCATTGCTGCAACATTGCAACCAACTATTGTATTTTACCGTTTGCTATGTTTTACTGTTTGTTGCCAGCTGCTTCATTAATCTTCTTGTTGGAAGCAAGGGTAAAACACATCAGTTGGTTGCAATGTTTTAGTAGTGTAGAAATTTTAAAAATAGAATTTGTGCATTGTAGCAAAGATCGTTTATGGATTATACTAACATCAATATCAATAAAAATGGAAGCAACTGTGTCATTTGGTTGGGAAATTTACTTGATATGAGACATTCACAAATATCTGGGAACAATATTTTTATACGGATGGCACCTGGAAAGCTAGGCTAAAATGATTGCTTGCTTGTGACACAACAACTGATTCAATGCCTAAATTATTCTTAATATAGTGCAAAACAATGTGTGTATGAATGACATTTAAAGGTTGAAGTAGTTAATTGTTGTGTAGGTTTGATTATTTGCACAAAACCATCAACGAATAGAATTCTCATATTGGTGCTTGATTAAGTGGTTCATCGCAGATTGATATCGAAATATTAGATATTTGAAACATTAGACTGAATGTTTTCACATAACTTCTACACAATCTAGCATAAGATGAAACCAACCTGCATGCATCTAGTTATTTTCATTGCAAAATCTTTAACAGAATAAGCAAATACCTCTAGAAATTCCTATAAATTTTATCTGTCAAAGCTGAAGCCTAATTTTATGAGTAAGAAATAACTAACACTTTTAACTTTCTTATGGACATATGCACTTGTTTCCGACTGCACATGGAAAGAGGAATGGACAGTTTTTGCTTCTTTAATCTTAGAGTTGGCACTACGTACTATCTTTCTTATAACTGTTGGGGTTCTATATCGAATGAGGATAAAGATCCTAGGTAAAAAGAATCACATTGCGCTGCTATTCTATTATTTCACAGTTCTTGATTACATACTAAGCTTCGCTTCACTAGAGCGCTATAATTTAGCAAACACATGACCTAAGTAAGATAGCTAGCCTAATACTCATATTAAGGTATGGTTCACATCCATTATTTTCTAATTAATTTTCTTTCTCAAAAGAATATCTTTATCTGAGCAGATGAACCAGAAATCAATCAGCCTGCAAATTCTCAAAGAGCTTTGTTACAGGGCACTAATGTCATTGCATAAGATTGTAGTGATCCAACTGCAACCACTAACAATTTCTTGCTGGCTAGTCAGATAGGATATGGTGGCTTTGGCAATGTTTATAAGCTTATAATTTCTTTTAAACAATAATGAAAATGCATATTTACAGTAACTCAGACAAAAGAATAAATGCCCAAATGATACATAATATATGTAGTGTACTAGAGAATAATACCCTCGTAAATATTCCATTTAGCAAAATAATTTTATGATAATACCTTTTAATAAATAATATCTCGAATAGGCCTGCTACTAATATGATGAATCATCTTCAACTTGGTTCGATTTGTTGCATTTCTAGTGCTTCTTGCCTGTATTTGTTCAACAATAAGCTTCTTGTGCAAGTAATTAGGCATAGGTTAGCTAGTTGGTGCATCCAGAATGCTAGTACACTATGTCTAGACATGATTTATACTTAGGTTTGGTTTCAGGTATATTAGGTGCTAAGGAGGAAAATCAAACTACAGAAAAGAGTAGCAAAGTAAACTATTAACTCAATATGCGTACCTGAAAATTTTCAGAAGAAAAATGTTCCTTTACTAACCATTCCCACTCTTTTTTGTCTACTCCCCTGGGGAAATTCTTAAAAGACTATTGGACTGGCTTGTCCTTCACATATTTTGCATGCAAGTATCCTCTCCATTTGTTCCATAACTCGTTCATCCATTCCACTATATGATCATGATGATCATTCATATCAGCACTCTCAAATTTATGCTATAACAATTGAAACATGAGTTGAGTTATTATTCTCAGAAAATAGAGAGGCATCATAAGTTGTCAGGTGTATATTAAATTGAAATGTTATAATTATTCGACAAGTGTAAATTACTTTTGAAACTTCTGCCAATGAAAGATATAATGCAGAATCAGATGTAGAATGGATTCAAAAGCTTTACAACAATTGCTATATGGACAAGAACATGTGATGTATGAGGTAACACCAAAGAATTTGAATAAGGTGTATATTTGTTACCTCAATGGCTGCCCACATGTGATTCAACTTTTCTTGCTTAATATCATGCCACGATGATACCCCCAAGGGACAAATGTTACGATCACGAACAATTTTTCCCAAATGCCTTGAAAAAAGATTGATATTTGTTCCAACCGTTCGATTATTGTAAAATGCTACTTTCAACTTTTGTCCACTTTCAAGTGAAGCACCTTCTTGCATTTGTTGCTTTCTCGAACTCTTTTTACCTTTATAGGATTAGCTGAACCTACCATTGCATAATTTGATAAAAACTATAGCGATCGAATTCATTTCTAAGACTTTATAACATATGAATTCAAAATATCATACCTTTTTCTATTGTTTGAGAGTGTTTCATAACTTGATCAATACATGGAGGCAATGAAACATTGGTTTGCATATCCTCTTTATCAAGAACTAATTTTTTCATATTTTGCATTTCTTGACAAAAAGACATGGTAGAACTTGATTAGGTGCATTTAGTAGGAGTATCATTTACAAAAACTGTAACACCCCAAATTAAAAAAAAAGGATCAAATGACAGACTTTACAGAACTTGCAGGTGCCACCTACAGAGACCACTGATAACCCGTGGGTGGGACCACAGACCGTAGGTGTGGTCTATAGGTCGGCCACCCAAAATTTTCAGAAAAAGTCCAGGACCTACAAACTATAGGTGGGACCACGGTCTGTGGTCTAGACCCCATTTTTCAGCTTTCTGATGCCAATCGATGACTGACAGGATGGACCATCAGTCGACTTACGGTCCGTCGGTCAGGCCCGTTGATGGCTTCGTCAAATTTTAAGTTAGGGTCATTTTGGTCTTTTCCCCTATGCGTTGGACACCTAAACTACGTGGATAAATCCCAAAACTACGTCGTTTTGGTCAGTTTAAGCCTAGTAACTTGGTCAGAACTTACCCTAAGCGATTCATTCACCAAAATTCATCAAACGTAGAGCAAAAGAAGAGAAAAGAGTCGACCAAGTCATTCGAAGAAGGCAACATGTTTTCCTCAGTTCCAGCCCCAAAATCGAAAGATTTCTCCGTGAAATTCGTCACAAGGTATGTGGGATTTCACTAGTGGGTTCCTTTCATCCACTAGGTTCCTAAATTTCTGTCAGATTCTTGATTTGTTATATCTTGCTTAGACCTAGGGTTTCTAAAACCTTAGATATTAGTTATGATTTAGTTGTTAGAGTATTCCTAATCAGATTATCATGTTTTCATGGAATCCTTGCTTAGTTCTTTGCCTGAAACTAAAAACCTTAGTTGTGTAGATTCTTTTAGTTCATGAATTTTACTTGCTAGGTCAGTTAAACAGATAGACATGCTCCAATTTTGAATGTTACATTGTCATTTCACAAATGTTTCATTCTCAGATTTGCATGTCAGAAAGTTGAGCTATCCAGTATTTCAGTTATGGGTGTTAGATACACAATTCTAGTTGGAAGTAGACTTAGCGCCGAGTTGGACAAGGGTTTAGCATACCCTCATAGTCCCAGAATTACATGCCCCTGTAGGTTTATAAGTCCCCTATGTGGGCATCAATTTAGTGATCACGCCAGTCATGCCTTTATACACGTGGTAATTAAGGTATATCGGGCCCTTCGATGGGGTGTATACATCGGACTCCACGGTTAGCTTATGTGGTTTTTATGTCGGTTACTAGTAGCACCCGTAGTCAGAATCTAGTGCATTTGACCAGGTTTTCAGTTATATTTCAGAATTCAGTCTCAGTATGTCATGTTAATAATCAGTACATGGTCATTGCACTAAGTTCAGTTATTTTCAGTATATTTTAATATTTCCATCATGTTCAGATTATATCATTACTTAGTTATGCTTTGTTCAGCTTATATGTTTGTTCAGCTTTTATTCATATCATGCATGCTCAGTACCTTCTAAGTACTGACGAATACTCTGTGCTACATCTTTTCATGATATAGGTTCAGGTCCTCAGCATTCAGATGACACGTAGATCGGTTCTCGATCCATATTCAGCAGCTTCAGTGGTGAGTCTTTATACTTCGAGGTGTTTTCGTATTTTAGTCTTTCATTTTAGTTTTGCTAAGGTTAGATGGGGACATGTCGTAGTAACTCTAGTTAGTTAGAGGCTTTTTGATATACCGTGATTTTATGATATTTTTGATGTATTTCACTTAGAAGTTATGTGTTTCTAGGTCTATATTGTATTAGAAATAATGTGCTTTATGTTATGTTTGCAGGAAATAAGCTTGGAATGTAGTTGAGAGATGAAATTATGCAGAAAGAGCCACCCGCAGAGTGATCCATGGACTGTAGGTCCTTTGATGGACTGTCGTTGGGTAGGAGTAGATGGAGCATCAGGGAATTCTGACTAAGTGTGGAACTACGAAGCAACTGATAGATCGTAGGTCAACCCATGGGCCGCCATGCACATCCGTCGATCTTTCAAAGAGTTGAAGTTCCAGTACCTGATGTAAAATCTGAAGTATGGAGCCACGGAAGGGGACCTACGGATCGTAGGTCGACCCACTGTCCGTAGGTCGAGTCGTCACTTGAAGCTGCGTTCCAAACAACTTATTTCCTTATTTTGTTTCCTTTTTATTTAGGACATGTTTTCTATAAATAGGAGTTATAAACCTCATTTTTAGGGGTTAGACAACATTATATACTTTTAGTTCTTGATGTTTTGTGGGAATTAACTTGCAAGCTTTAGCAATTTAATTTCCGGATTTCATTTTATAAGATTTTCACTTTGAAATTCAATTGGAGATTTCGGGTTACATCTACTCTAATCGTAAGTTCATGAATTCTTTTTATCAAAACATGAATTATGTTCTTTCAAGCATGAGCAGTTAAATCAACAACTATGGTTGTGGGAACCATGAGCAATTAATAACGTATAAATAATAATTAAGTAATTCTTGAATAGTAGTTATGCATGTATTGGTAATTCTTTCACTTAGAAGTCTTTTTAACGGTTGCAAATGTTAGAACTTGCCTAGTTCCTACTTTCCAGACCAAGGAGGTAAAAAATGAGAAAATAATTAACAACAGAGATTTAGTGGATGCTATCAAATAGTCTAATGTCAATTGGTGCGAAGGTGAAAACTAAGACATACATTGATGTGATGTCTAATCTGAGGTAAAGGTAAGGGTTAGTAAAGTATACACTCGTAGCCGGACTAAGGTGCGTAGTGAAATTCCTTACTTGGAGGACCAATCACTTAGGGATACCTAACTTACCAACTTTGCATGTAAAACACTAGGAAAGGATTACTATTATTAGGATTGCTGTGTTAACAGCTTGTGGGGAACATATATACCCTAGTTTCTCTCTCATATTGATAACTTAAAGATTGAATCCTGCTTACTTGTTACTTAATCAAAAAACTGATATTTTCTTACAAAGACCCCCCCCCCCTTTGTTTACTTGTCTCAGAAATAGTTTGACTAAACAAATATAATAGTGAGTTAAGTTTAAGTCTGAACCATATTCCTCGTGGGATCGACCTGAACCTACAAGTTGGGTTCTTTATTTAACAACGATCACTTATACTTTTTAAGGGAAGTGTAATTTGAGCTTATCAAATTTTGGCGCCGCTGCCGGGGAATAAGGCTTTTAGATTAAGTTTAACTACATTATTGATCTTTAGTCAATTATTTCCTGATTTTACGTTTTCTTTTGTTTTTGTTTTCTACAGGTTTCTATTCTAGTGTATCTCAAGTACACAGAGTCGAGGTGAACCATTGACCCCATACGATCCTGAACTAAGCAAGACTAAGAAAAATGGAAAATCATGGGGTCCATAATAATCCACTCATAGAGGAGCATGAGGATGGAGTGAATAATGAGAATGCTCAGGTTCGTGGTGGTAATCTACTCGGAGATGCATTGAGGGTACAAAATCCGCCAGAACCAAGGTTGTGTGATAACTACAGGGTTGACTTCAATATAGTTGAATTAGAAGGACCTATTGTTATCCCTCCTCTACCTCCAGGGAATACATTTGTGGTGACCAACAGTCTGATGCAAATGCTTACAACAAGGGGGTTGTTTTCTGGTCTAGCTTCGGAATATCCGCATGGTCACATGGCTAAATTGAGAAGTGTTTGCAATAGTTGTGTGGGACTATCAGAGTTGGATATGAATATCATAGGTTTGAGAGTCTTCCCTCTATCATTGATCATTGATCAGTGATGCTGCAGTGTGGTTTTCTGAGCTTCCATATAACTCAATACATGCATAGGACCAATTGCATAAGGTGTTCATGGCAAAGTATTTCTCGTTGTCTAAGAAGTTAAATCACAAGGACAAGCTGAATAATTTCGTAGCACTACCTAGAGAGTCTGTAAGCAGTTCATGGGATAGGTTCACTACATTCAAAAGAAGTGTTTTGAATCACCGTATAGATGATGAGTCACTGAAGGAGTACTTCTACAGAGGTCAGGATGACAACAGAAAAGCAGTGTTGGATACTATTGTTGGAGGATCATATGGTGAGTGCGCTTTTGAAGAGATCGCTGAAAAACTGGAGAAGATTTCCCAGAAAAATAAGGCATGGAGCACTAGAAAGGCGGACACTAGTAGTAGCAGATTTACAGTTCAAGTTGCACCTAATCAATCTAATGATGACATTCGTGAGGAGATGGCTCAGATGAGGACAAAACTTAGGTTGGTATTGAAGTATGTGAGTGGAAAGCCAGAATTGGTGAATGCGGTAAACTACCTAATGAGAGATCCACCACCACCAGTTGAGAAATGTTACTATGAGGAGGATACGTACTTGGTAAATAATCAGATAGGGGGTTTTTGAGCCAACACCCAAGGTTCCAACTCGGATAATTGGCGCCAAGGTCAGAACTATGGAAACTACAATCGAGAGGAAAAATACGTCAGGGATGGGAACTACAATCATGATAACAACTACAACCAGAACAATTATGGCAACAGAAATAAGATAGTTGGGCCCTATGTTCCACTTAGAAATTGGGGATCTGGAAATAGAGAGGTTGGGGGTAGTATGTCACGGATTGAGGATATGATGCAGAAGATGATGAAGATGTTTGATGTGACTGATCAGAATGTGAAAGAGATATGAAACGACTTTTCTAGAATTGGTCAAAATGTTGAAGCCCATGAGGTGTCGATAAAGAAACTTGAGCAGTAGTTTAATCAGTTTAATGTGAACCCACGTCAGCCTGGCACACTTCCTAGCAACACCATCCAGAATCCGAAGAATGATAGGCATTGTATGGCAGTCACTACTCGAGGAGGTAAATAGACCATTGATCCCCCTATGTCGTCTGAGGCTGAAATTGTTGTAGAAAGAGATGAAAATAAGATTGATGTTACTGGAGAGTCTAAAAATACTACAGAGCAAGAAGCAGATGTGACCCAAAAAGTTTTTCCTATGCCTAGACCTCCACCGCCATTCCCACAGAGATTGGTGAAGAAGACCAAAGAAGGAAAATACCGCAGGTTCATCACTATGTTGAAACAGTTGTCCATCAATGTTCCATTGATAGAATCTTTGGAGAAAATGCGTGGGTATGCAAAGTTTATGAAGGATTTGGTGACCAAAAAGAGGGATGTCAGTTTTGAAGATGATGCAATGTTACAACATTGTAGTGCTATTGCTACGCGGTCATTAGTGCAAAAGAAAGAGGATCATGGGGCTTTACTATTCCTTGTACCATTGGGATGTTGCATTTTGTGAAGGTGTTGTATGATTTGGTTGCCAGCATTAATCTGATGCCATTGTCTATCTACAAGAAGTTGGGTTTAGGGGCTCCAAAACTGACTGTGATGCGACTACTCATGGCCGATAGAACTGTGAAGAAGCCCATTGGTGTTCTCCAAGATGTCCTTGTGAAAGTAGAGTTGTTCATTTTTCCGGTGGATTTTGTGATACTTGATTGTGAGGTTGATTTTAAGGTTTCTAGCATCTTAGAGGGACCATTACTTGCTAGTGTGAGCACCTTAGTCTATATAGAAAGAGGGCAGATGAAGTTCAAATTGAATAATGAGGAGGTAAATTTTAATATATATAGGTCTATGAAGCAGGAAAGCGATCCCAAGTCAGTATCAGTGGTGAATCATATTGTGGAGCGAGGTTCTAAAGTGTCTATTGAAGAGAGGTTGGGTATTGATCACTGGCAGCGGTAATGATGAATTTTGATGGTGATGGTATTTAAGACTACGATGAATTAGTTGCCGCACTTGATAGATTCGAATTTCGTTCCAAACCAAAAAGATTGGAGCTAGATATGAAGAATCGCGACTCTCCATCCGCAAAACCGTTTATGGAAGAAGCTCTAAAATTAGATCTCAAGGCTTTACCATCGCATTTGAGGTATGTATTCTTGGGGAAATATGGCACTTTATCGGTATTCATTGCGGCCGATTTGAGTGAGGTACAATTAGAGGCATTGGTTTCTGTGTTGAAAAGGTTCAGTCGGGCTATTGGATGGACTATTGTGGACATTATTGGGATTCCTCCTGGCATTTGTTTTCATAAAATCAAACTCATGCGGGACAGCAATCCAAGTATGAGCACCAAAGGAGACTAAATTCAGCTATGCAAGAGGTAGTGAAAAAGGAAATTATCAAATGGCAGGATGTTGGAGTCATATACCCCATTGCAGATAGTAGTAGGGTTTGTCATGTTCAGTGTGTACCTAAGAAAGGTGGGATTAATGTGGATCCTAATGGTAAAAATGAGCTTGTTTCGGTGAGGCCAGTGACCATATAGAGAGTATGCATGGACTACCGCTAGCTGAATGCTTGGACAAAAAATGATCACTTCCCGATGTCATTCATGGATCAGATGTTGGATTGTCTTGCTGGTAAGGGTTTGTATTGCTTTCTTGATAGGTATTCGGTTTACAATCAAATCTTCATAGATGTGACGACCAAAAGAAGACCACCTTCACTTGCCCTTATGGGACTTTCGCCTTCAAAAGGATGACATTTGGGTTGTGTAATGCTCTAGTGATCTTCCAGTGTTGCATGATGTCGATATTTTCAGATTTGGTGGAGAACACTTTTGAGGTATTTATGGATGATTTCTCTGTGGTAGGTGACTCATTTGATTGTTGTCTAATGCATCTGGCCAAGGTAATAAAACGGTGTGAAGAGTGTAATATTGTGCTCAATTGGGAAAAATGCCACTTCATGGTGAAAAAAGGTATAGCTCTGGGTCATCGTATTTTTGAGAAGGGTATTGACGTTGATAGAGCTAAAGTTGAGGTAATATAAAAGCTTCCACCACCTATCTCTATTAAAGGTGTTAGAAGTTTTCTTGGGTATGCAGGCTTTTATCAGAGGTTTATCAAAGATTTCTCTAAAAGTGCACACCTATTGTGCAAACTGCTCAAAAAGAAGTGTATGTTTGATTTTGATGATGCTTGTCTGAGAGCATTTGGAGAGTTGAAAGCAAGGTTTGTATCGGCACCTATCATTATTTCATCAAATTAGGGGTAACCGTTTGAAGTGATGTGTGATGCGAGCGGGGTGGCGTTTGGTGTGGTATTGGGACAGAGGCGAGAGAAGATTCTTCATCCAAATTATTATGCCAGCAAAGCTCTAAATGTGGCTCAAAAGAACTATATGGTGACTGAACATGAGCTCATTGTTGTGGTTTTCGCATTCGAGAAATTTCAACCCTACTTGCTTGGTACTAAGGTCATAGTGCATATTGACCATTCTGCATTGAGGTATTTGATGGCTAAAAAGGATGAAAAATTGAGGTTGATCAGATAGGTATTGTTGCTGCAAGAGTTCAATTTTGAGGTGAAGGATAGAAAGGGGACAAAAAATCAAGTTGTTGATCATTTGTTCAGACTAGAGGAGGAATTTATGCTCAAGTTAGGAGATGGGTTGAGATTAATGATGCATTCTAAGATGAACAGGTATTGGCTGCTTCTTATGATCTTATTCCTTAGTTCGCAGATTTTGCTAACTACTTGGCAAGTGATATGGTTCCATTGGATTTGTCATTCCACCAAAGGAAAAAGTTTATGCATGATGTGAAAAAGTTCTTTTAGGATGAGCCTTACTTGTTTTGTATTTGTGCTGATGGGATTATTCATCGTTGTGTGCCCAAGGTTGAGATGATGAGTATACTAGAGGCATCTCATTCATTGCCTGTTGGTGGACATCATAGTGGTATTCGAACTGCTCATAAAATCTTGCAGTGTGGGTATTACTAGCCTACCATCCACCAAGATGCTCATGATTTCGCCAAGTCTTGTGACTGTTGCCAAAGAGAAAGAGGAATTTCAAAGAGGCAAGAGCTACCTATGAATTCGATATTGGTGATTGGGTTATTTGATGTTTGGGGTCTTGACTTCATGGGTCCATTTGTGAGTTCACATGGGATGAAGTATATTCTTGGTGTGGTTGACTATGTATCGAAATGGGTGGAAGCAATTGCACTTTCAAACAATGAAGGAAAGAGTGTCACCGCATTCCTGAAAAAGAGTATCTTCTCCAGATTTGGTACACCTTGGGCGATTATCAGCGATGGAGGTTCTCACCTTTGTAATAGGTTGTTCAAGGTGTTACTAGAGAAATATGGAGTTCGTCACAATGTATCCACTCCTTACCATCCGCAGTTTAGTGGGCAAGTTGAGGTGTCGAATAGAGATATAAAGTAAATCCTTGCAAAGACTGAACGCCAACAAAATTGATTGGTCAAGAAGGCTTGATGATGCTCTATGGGCCTATCCCGCCGCATTCAAGACTCATATAGGTATTCCCCCCTAACAACTTGTATATGGGAAGTCATGTCATTTTCCTGTAGAGCTAGACCATAAAGAAATGTTGGCGCTAAAGAATGTGAATTTGGATTGGGGCACCGCATCGAGCCAAAGGCTAATAGATATGAATTAGCTTGATGAGTTTTGCCTAAAAGCATATGAAAGTTCAGCCTTGTACAAGGAAAAGATGAAGAAGTGTCATGATCAAAAGATTGAAAAACGTGAATTTGTTGCGGGTGATCTGGTGCTTTTATTCAACTCAAGGCTGCGTTTGTTTCCTGGCAAGCTCAAGTCCAAGTGGACCGGGCAATTCAGAGTCACTCAAGTATTTACACATGGAGCGGTCGAGCTCGAGAACAAGGAGGGAACAAGGTTCAAAGTGAACGGGCAGAGGATCAAGGTCTACATGGGGAAATCGGAGAGTGTGCAAGAAGTAATTGAGGCATATTATCTTGATGAAGTCTAAATAATTAAGGGATCTGCGTCGTGCTGCGATGTTAAATCAAGCGTTGCTTGGAAGGCAACCCAAGATGTACAATCTAGCCAACTATAGGTTTGACCTCGGGTTGTAAATCTCCTATTTGATGGTTAAATTATGGTTAGAAAACACCCTTAGGGTGATAGTATGTGAGTGTGTTATAAATTATAACCACATAAATCAGTTAATAGGTCTAATTGGAAATTTTGACTTAGGGTTCGTATGTTTTGGTTTTTTAAAATGTTGAAATGTGTATCAACGAAACCCTAAGGATGATTAACTACCATATTATATGTTGAAATGCATGTATAGGCCTCGTTTGATTGTGTAAATTGTTGAAATAAGGTATGAAGTATGAGTCAAGTCTGAAACCTGGCACAAAACTGACCCACGGACCGTAGGTCACCTTACGGACCGTAGGTCGGGGTCTGTGGGTCTATCGCACACAAATTTTGTACAAGTGTCGAACAATGATGTGGACTACGGTTTGTCGTTCAATCGACAAACTGTTTTGTACATCCGTGTTTCCCACATCAGAGTACCCAATTTTGGGTACTCTGACTTATGGAGGGGACCAACGGACCATCGTTCCATCGATGGACTATAGGTACCCACCATGGGTCAATAGTTCAGCTACTGTCTTTTTACATTGTTTAAGTACTAACTAAGTCTCCATAGGTACCATGGCCTCCAAGCAAGCTCCAACTTATGCCGCCAAAGGCAAGTCCAAATTTATCGCTCCTTCGCGACATCTGATTATTAAGGAGGACAATGCGGACACAAATTACATTCCTACCACCACTAGGACCTCCCCCACTGCCCCCCTCCCTGCACTACCACGAATCGATCCCAGCAGGTTCACTCTGATGTGATAACTGCCCCCCAATCTGAGAAGGGGGCCATATAGATCGGAGTACCAGCTGGTTAAGGGTTGCAGTCCGAATCTAGTTCGAGTGGCAGTACCACCTCGTCAGCAGACTTAGATAGCTCAAGCAATAGCCCAGCACCTACTAGCGTTCAGCCTGCTCCGAAGGCTAATGAGCCTAACAGGTAGTGTGTTCCGGGCCAGTATTAGCTTTACTGAAATGGAACAATGATGAATGAGCACTAGATGATGACTAGGATTAAGATTGAAGAGCGCAGGGTTCTCACAAGAAGCCTCCACACTACACTAGATATTGAGGAGCTCTTCCGGCGACACCGATGTGAGTGGATGGTACGGAACCCTGAGAAGTACAGTGAGGATATTACTGGGGAGTTTTATGCTTCCTATGCTACTACCATCAGAAACGCCATCTCCAAACGGGCCAAGCCCATCGCTCAGCCTGCACTTGAGTCCATATTAGTGCGGGGGTTCACAGTTGACATATCTGAGGTCACCATCCACAGGTTCTTATATGTCCCTAACCACACTCTGCCTATCAACACCGCAGAATATGACTACCGAATGAGCATCATCCAGAACGGGTCCTTCCAGTTACATACTGAGCAAAGGGAGGCTCTTCTGAGGTGGCTGGCACGACATATTGCTATGGATGGAGAGTGTGATGGGTGGGTTCGAACCCCTAGCCTAGGTATCAAGAAGGCTACACTGAGCTTCGCTGTGAAATTCTTTTGGTTGCTTGTTCGAAATAGACTGTCCCCAACACAGGCGGACAATGTGGTTCCATAGGATCGGGCAGTGATGTTGGCAGCCATTATGGTGGGGTTGGAGATTGACGTCGCCCACATCCTTATTTAGGAGATCCATAAGAGGTCCTTCAAGGCCACCACCACCTTGCCCTTCCCGTGCCTTATTTTTCAGCTCTACAGGGAGGTTTCTATTCCAGTGTGGCATTGTGACCAGTTGTTTGATGCAACCAAGACTATAGACATTGGCCTCATTCGGTATGATGCCAACCTCGCTGCATCGTAGAGAGAGCCATAAGTTGAGGTACCACTTCAGGGTGATGATCTTACTGCAGATGTTGAGCAGCTACAGGTTGATGACTTTACTATTCTGGCCACTACAGCAGACACTCAAGCTCCACCATCCCAGCGACCAGTCAGGACCCTAGCTCATCCCGAGCGACTCCCTCCTCAGGTTCCACCACCATCCCTCTAGCTCGAGTCCAGAAACTGGAGGCACAAATGGCCACTCTATTTCAGCATGTGAAGCCATGGATGCAGCACTCTATCATGCAGTCTGAAGCAAGGATGGAACAAATGATGGATCAGAAGGTTCAGGTTGTTCATAAGCGCATGGATTATTTTGAGTTGCGAGTATTCAAGAGGCCAGCCCCGATCGTCGATGTGACCACTTTCCAGCAGGAGTTGGCTAGCCTCCGTATTGATGTTGCTGCACTTATGTCACCCTAGATACTGAGTCAGAGTCTACCCCTATGGTATCGTATGATGAGGTGGTAATGACTTCCCTATTCGGCGATGTTATGCCTTCACCAGATTATTCCCATGCCGTTGGGAAGCGCCACCACTCTGATCGTACTTCTGATGATGCTGAGGCTCAGAGATTGAGGAAGAAGAAGCGCCAGCAGTTGAAGGAGGCCACAAGGGCATCGTTACTGGATGAGGAGATAAAACAGCAACGGGACACAGAGATAGGTGTTGGCCTATCTGGCAGTGTGATCACTACTGAGAGTGTTGCGATAGTTGATAGGAATGCTACTGATGGCGTTCCCAATGTTGATCCAGCGGGCTCCGGGAAATTGGACCTACCCACTTTGTGAGAGGCATTTGGCGCATATGCACCACAGGTTTTCTTCACCCTATGTTTTACTTTTGTTTTTGTGCATTGGGGACAATTGCATTTTATTTTGTTGGGGGTGGGGTAAATGGATTGTGAGTGATAAGGTGAAGTCTGAGTAACCCAACTCAAAATCCTCTCTTAGAGTTTTCTTAACATGTGTTCTTTTCCCCCAAGAGACTGTTTTAATTTCTATTGAACCAACATGTTTAGGAATGTATATGTAGAAGTAAGTAGAAAAAATAAGAGCATGATAGCATAAAAAGCATAAAAAAATTTATTCCCGTCCAAAAAAGTTTGAAATGTGCTAGATCTTTAGGCTTGATAAGTTGAATATGTTGAATCTCAATAAGACATGATAAATAACCGATTTGACCTCATGACTTCAGCTAATACTTGAACTGTGTTATCGAATATCTGATAATGAAACAATGTGCCAAGTGTGTGTGAGAAAAGCTTGAATATTCATACAGTGTGTGTTAATCTAGAACTTTCCCCGCTGGTCCTGCTAAGATAATCTTGGCTAGAAGTTGGGAAATGATCATAGACCCTTGTTCAAATAAGTCCACTCAAGCCTAAAATAATCCAACCAAATAAAATAAAAGTTCCCTTTGATCCAAATGTTTGAGCCTAATATAGACCACTTATTTCAATTCACCTAACTCACCTTCCCTGAAATATTTGTTTTGGCCCCAGTCCCTCCTTGGACATGTATACCTTGACTTAGACCAAAAGCCTAAGTTGAGGGTGGCTAATTAAAAAAGTTACCTTTATCTTAGCCCTGGTCCGACATTGGATATTTTGCACCTCAACTCATGCTAAACACATAAGTTGAGGGTGGTTGTGAAAAAGGAAACCGAAAGAAAAAGGGTATGAAAAGAGTTTTGTGTTGAAGAGAGAAACAAAAAAGAACAAGATGTGACTTTGTGCAAAAGATGAAGAAAAAAACAAAAGTGCTGAAAAAAATAAGGAAAAATAAAGTGAAACGAAAAGATGAAAGTGAAAAATAAGAGCTATAAAGTCAAAAGTCACATCTGTGCTGAAGAGAGTCAAGGGAAAGAAAATAAAATGAAAGGATGTCAAGAATAGGCTGAGAAAAGAGGTAAAAAGTCAATGTAATGTCAAGGAGGGCAGAAAGTCATTAAAAAGTATCCAAATGTACCATACCTGACCCTGAGCCTACGTTACAAGCTAAGAAAGTCCTATAGTGATCCTAGCAACTAGTTTGGAGAGTCTAAGCAGTGAAAATAAGGGCAAGCCTATGGTATTGAGCACTAACTGTACTTGAAGTCACTTATGAGCGTGAGTGTTGAATTGAATCCTAAAACTTGAAATTCGTATCTATTGTGTGTGACAAAGGATTTCTTTTGAAGTGAGGGCACTAGTTACATTGTCAAAGAATTATTGATACGTTGGTGACTGTGAAAGGTGTATGTTGTGATGTTTGTTGGTCGATCTATGTCATGTTTTGATTCATATGAGTTAGCATGTTGAGTCTAAATGAAAAGATTTGCACTAACGAAATAGAATGGGTTGAAATGGCCATGTGATTGCTTGAGTTTGTATGTCTGCTTCTACATAAGTGTTGTTTAGAGTTTTAGTGTGTCGCTTGAGGAAAAACAAGTTTAAGTTGAGGGTGTTGATATACCGTGGGTTTACGGTATTTTTTATGCATTTCACTTAGAAGATGTGTTTATCTAGGGCTATATTATATTAAAAATAATGTGTTTTGTGTTATGTTTGCAGGAAATAAGCTTGGAATGCAGTTGATGGAGATGAGAGCTGAAATTAGTATTCCCCACTATCAGAAATAAATTGATTTAGCTTCCGCATTAGTTCATATTTTCATAGATATGTTTAGTTGCTTATGATATGCCAACTTAGGGTTAGCTTGTGGTTACTCATGATCCTAGGTCCTGTGTTTACGTCAATGGGGTAGCTTCGGGGTGTGAGAAACTTAGTATCAGAGCCTTAGGTTTGAGAGTCCTAGGATGTCTGAATGCCGCACTAAATAGAGTCATTTTCAAGGGTGTGAAATGCACCACATCTAATGAGAGGGAGGCTACAAGTGTTTCAGGAAAACTTCACTTTCTTTGCTATTCTTATCGTGTGTGAGGTATGATCTAATTTTCTCATTCTAATCTATTGTTATGCATTTCAGATCATGCTTCCGCGTAGATCTTACCCACAGAATGCTAATGCACGCAACGCTAACACAGTTCCTCCAGTCTTAGACCATGAGGTTTCGAATGCAGAGTTACAGAATGCGATTCAGCTTTTGGCTCAGAGTGTAGCGAAGCAGAACAATCAGCAAGTTCAGTTCCTACTAATACTAGTGGTGGATTAGTGGCAGCTAGAGTTAGAGATTTTTTTAGGATCAGTCCGCCTGAGTTTTTAGGGTCGCAAGTTCATGTGGACCCCCAAAACTTCATTGATGAGGTTAAGAAAATCATTGGAGTGATGCAAGTGACTGGTAATGATAGGGTAGAGTTAGAATCCTACCAGCTTAAGGATGTAGCTCACATTTGATTCACTCAGTGGAAAGAAAATAGGGGTGCCGATGCAACTCATATAGACAGGTTCTTCCCGAAAGAGTTGAGGGAGGCCAAAGCTCAGGAGCTTATGAATTTGAGACAAGGTTCAATGTCAGTCCAAGAGTACGAACTTAAGTTCACCCAACTCTCTAGGTATGCTTCACATATTCCAATTCAAGGGGACAAATAAGTAAGTTTCTATTTTTGGTATCCGACTTGGTGAAGACAGAGTGCAGGAATGCTATGTTGTTAGAGGATATGAACATCTTTAGGCTCATGACTCATGCTCAGCAGGTTGAGGGAGATAAGCTTAGGTAAATGGCTAAGGACAACAAGAAAGCTAGAATGGGGAATTATTAATACTCTCAGCAGAATCGGGTGGTGAAAATAGCTCACAGTTTCAGCAGAGATCTTCAGCCCCAGCACATTCATCAGCTAGTGCTCCATCCCCAGGTTTCGACAGGATCAAAAAGGTAGGGCATCAGGCACTAAGTCTTAGGGCATTAATTCACGTAACAGGACCTACCCAATTTGTCCAAAGTCTGGTAAGAACCATCCGGGCGAGTGTCTTACAGGCAATAAAGGATGCTTTGGATGTGGCCAGTATGGTCATAGGTTGAAGAATTACCCTTCTGCTAGGCACGAGCAAGAAGGTAACAATAGTAGGGCTCAGTCTACAGTCCCAACAGCACCAACAGGTCACCCAACTCAGCAGGGTGTGTCATTTGGTACAGGTGGTAGTCAGCGCCAAAACAAGTTGTATGATCTCCAGGCTCGCCAGGACCAGGAAGATTCTCCTAATATGGTCACTGGTATGTTATGAGTCTTTCATTTAGATGTTTATACATTATTAGATCCAGGAGATACTCTTTCCTTTATAACTCCCTATATAGTAGTAAACTTCGGTGTCAATCAAGAAACTCTTTCAGAACCCTTCACAGTCTCTATTCTAGTTGGTGACCTAGTTATAACTTGACGGGTATATAAAATTTGCCCTGTCACAGTCTCTCAGAAAGTCACCTCAGCAAATTTTGTAGAGTTAGAATTGGTAGATTTTGATATCATTCTAAGCATTTGGTTACATTCATGTTATGCCTCAGTCGATTGTAGAACTAGGATCGTTCCATTTCAGTTTTCAAACTATCCAGTCTTAGAATGGAAGGGTAGTAACTCAGTGCCTGTAGGTCGATTTATCTCTTACCTTAAGGCCAAAAAGATGATTTCCAAAGGGTATGTCTATCATTTTGTTTGGGTTAAGGATTCAAACTCTAAAACCCCAACTCTTGAGTCAATTCCAGTAGTAAATGAGTTTCCAGAAGCATTTCCAGAAGATCTTCCCAAAAGGGAAATCGACTGTGGAATTGATCTCCTTCTAGATACCCAGCCTATTTTGATTCCTCCTTAGAGGTTGGCTCCAACTAAGCTTAAAGAATAGAAAGAACAGTTGAAAGACCTTCTAGATAAGGGCTTCATCAGACCGAGTATCTCTCTATGGGGTGCTCCAATATTATTCATGAAAAAGAAAGATGTTTCTCTCAGGATGTGCATTGACTATAGTCAGTTGAACAAAGTCACAATCAAGAATAAGTATCATATCCCTGGGATTGATGACTTGTTCGACCACCTTCAGTGTGAGAGTCATTTTTTGAAGATAGACCTCATATCCAGCTATCATCAGCTCAGAGTCAGAGATAGTGACATTCTGAAAATAGCCTTCAGGACTCGGTATGTTTATTATGAATTTGTAGTTATGTCATTTGGACTAATCAATGTTTATGCAACCTTCATGGACTCAATAAACAGGGTGTTCAAGCAGTATTTGGACTTGTTCATTATCGTCTTTATTGATAATATCCTCATTTACTCTAGGAATGAGGAAGATTATGCGACTCATCTGAGAGTTGTTCTGCAAACTCTCAAAGATCGCCAGTTATTCGCTAAGTTTAGCAAATATGAGTTTCTGTTACAGTCAGTCGCTTTCCTTGGTCATATAGTATATACCGAGGGAATCCTAGTGGATTCTCAGAAAATAGAGGCAGTGAAACAATGGCCCAGACCCACCTCTCCAATAGATATCAAAAGTTTCTTGGGTTTGGCCGGTTATTACAGAAGATTTGTGAAAGGATTTTGATCCAAATCTTCCCCATTAACTCAGTTGACTCAGAAAAATGTTAAGTTTCACTGTTCAGATGAGTGTGAGAAATAATTCTGAGAACTGAAAACTATGTTGACTACAGCTCCCATTTTGACTCTACTAGAGGGTTCAGACAGTTATGTGATCCATTGTGATGCATCCAGAGTCGGCCTAGGTTGTGTATTGATGCAGCAAGGTAAGGTTATAGCTTATGCTTCTAGACAGCTTAAGGTACATGAGAAGAACTACCCAACCCATGACCTCAAGCTTGCAGCTGTAGTATTTTCCCTAAAGATTTGTAGATATTACTTGTATGGTGTTCATGTGGATGTGTTCACAAATCATAAGAGCCTCCAGTATGTATTCACCCATAAAAAGATGAATCTTTGGCAAAAGAGATGGCTTGAATTCCTCAAGGACTATGACATGAATGTACTTGATCATCCTGGTAAGGCCAGTGTAGTAGTTGATGCTCTTAGCAGACTATCTATGGGTAGTGTAGCACATGTTGAGGAAGAAAGAAAGGAATTAGTAAAAGATGTTCAGCAGCTTGCTCGCTTAGGAGTTGGTCTTACGGACATGTCAAATGGTGGTGTGATAGTTCAGAATAGATCTGAATCTTTATTAGTAGTGGAGGTTAAGGAAAAATAGAATAGTGATTCTATATTGCTTTAGTTGAAGGGTGCAGTTCATCAGCAGAAAGTAGAGGTTTTCACCCAAGGGGGAGATGGTGTACTTCATTACCAGGGTCGCTTATGTATTCTTAAGGTGCGTGATTTG
Source organism: Solanum chiquidenum (assembly GCA_029582725.1). Lineage (NCBI taxonomy): Eukaryota > Viridiplantae > Streptophyta > Magnoliopsida > Solanales > Solanaceae > Solanum > Solanum chiquidenum. The sequence continues at coordinate 29,277 of JAJOOS010003332.1, read as the reverse complement.
AGGCAACAGATCCTTACAGAAGCCCATAACTCTAGATATTCCATTCATCCATATGCCACTAAGATGTACCGTGATCTACGAGAAGATTTTTGGTGGAACGGTATGAAACGGGATATAGTAGACTTGGTGGCTAAGTTCCCTAATTGTCAACAAGTTAAAGTAGAAGATCAGAAACCAGGAGGTATGACTCAAGAGATTAACATTCCTCCATGGAAGTGGGAAGTGATAAACATAGACTTCATTATGGGTTTACCTCATACTCACAGCCAGCTTGACTACATTTGGGTGATAATGGACAAAGTTACTAAGTCTGCTCATGTCACGCCCCGAGCCTACACCCTAGACGTGGACGGAACTCGGAGACCATCGTTGGCCACAAGAGGACCCTTGTCCTGGCTTACTTAACTCAGCGGAAGACTTAACTCATACGAATAAACTCAATGCAATAGTTTAAATGATAACATCATAGCCAAAATGGCAACTTATGTCTCAAAACAAAGTATCTGCAAATACATAGATGAGAGACTCAATACTAACTGTCTGACTGTCTATGAAGCCTCTATAATACTGAGATAGATGTTGGGACAGACCCCACAACATCCTAATAAAGAAAACTAGAAAAGCGAAATAAAAGAGTCCTCTGAAATGCAAGGAGGCTCACCACTAACTCTGGAATGCTCAACTGGATCAATGGCACGCTGGATGCTGATCCTGGTTACCTGCGTCTGCATCATAATAAGATGCAGGCCAACTGGCATCAGTACATTGAATGTACGAGTATGCGAGTTGGAAAGCTAAACAACAACTTAAGCTTGAAAGGAGTACAAAGGAACACTTACATTGGCTCTATTCAACTCATGAATAACTGAACTCCATATAAAGCAATAAGACACATGCAATATATAATAAGCTTGTAAAACAGTGTAAACAACTTAGTTAGTTAAAGATAAAGCAATAACAAACTCAACTTTACTTATATATAAAAGTAATATAACTTTTGTGGGAGATTCTCTAACCGACAACCACCACTATGAGCCTAAGCGGTGATACAACGTCTTGCCCACGCTGCCAAAATTGTCCTATACTTTGCCGTCATATAGAACGCTTAACTTAGTGGATCCACTAGTCTATGCTAAAAGCATCTTAAGGAAGTCATCTAAAAAGTATGATCATTTACTACCCATGATGGCTACATGGTTTATGGAGACTTGAGTTAATATGAACTCTCATCCCCATATCGGTGCTCAATACTACTCCCAAAAATATACTTAGCTCATATGTTTTAAAAACAAACTTCTTTCTTTGGTTTGAGATGATTACTCAAAACTTAGCTTAAAAGCTCTCTTGGAATCGATGTTCCCTTTTCTTTGCTCAAATGTGAAAATATTTATAAACTTCTTTGGGAATACATAGTTCCCTAAATACTTTTGATAAATGAACTCAACTCTTACTCTTTGCTTTACTTGAAACTTAAGCCTTAAAACGAAGTTAAACGTTTGTTAAAGATTCTTGAAAACTATAAGAAACTTTGCTTCGACTTGCTTCTTAACTTCTAGACTTGACTCTTAACTTCTTTGACTTTGATCTTAACTATCCTTAAATTGAATTATGGATTCAAGGCTCATGATCTCATGTTTATGGATGATTTCATGATGTTTAGATGTACCTTAAGCTACACATGGCTTGATTTCCTTGGTGGAATATGTAGGCAATCCAAATCGGATTTGGTCCTTTTACTAGAAAAATTCAAATCACTTTTATGTACTTTGAACTACGTTCTGACCTGATTCTCTTGGCGAGATACGTAGGCAACCAATATAAGGTTTGGTCTCATCATAGCAGAAATTTAGTATACTTCTGTGAAATCAATAATGGGGCAGAAATTTTGGAAAACATGGACAAAGATTGATTGTATGTTACCAAGCTACATTGGATTCAGGTTACCCGACAAGAAGTAAATAGTCAAAGGACATTCATTTTTGTTTCAAAATTGTCACAATCAAAGATTTGGTAGAAAATATTTATCTTTTACAACTTATAAGCAAATACTTACATATTTTTCTACATACTAACAAATGTCTCTTTCAAATTATAATTCTTATTTTATTTTTATTTTTATTTTTATAAAAAATATATACTTTTTTTTTACTGTTCATCTACCAAGTCTCAAACGAAGATCACAAGTCTGAACAAACAGGATGGACGGAAGGCCAACAAAGTCAAGCTTCGAGTCAACACGAGTCAACACCCCCTTCTAACTAAGAATTTTTCTTTGAGTTCAGGAACAACAAAGATACAAAGATGTCAATATTGGATTACATTAAAGGCGTCATTTGCCTCCAGGGCCTCATCTGAATAAGCCAAATGATCCCACCTTTCACTTTATCTCTGACTTTATTCCCTTTACTTCATCATGACTTTATGCTTTTACTAGCATCTTTACCCAAAATTTGCAGATAAAATCCCCTTGATTTATTGAATAAGAATCAAGTCCATTACAGGCGCCACTCAATCCACCAAATTGCATATCAAGGCTTAAATATCAAAGATTAGAGGGAGCTTTCAACCAATTACAATCATCGACATCAACAACAATCGAGCAACTTCACTAATTTTATTTTTTACTTTATTAAATACCTTTATAATTCACCTTATCCACTTTAACAACTTTATTTTAAATTTTACAGGAATCAACAAAGGTCTTCAAAGACAATTGAAGACATCACTTGGCCCCATGGCCCCATGGCCCCACCGTCCTATGTCACATGACTTTATTTCTTACTTATCTTTATTTTAATTTATCATGACTTTATTATAATTTTATTCTATAATTTAACAAAAATCGACATCATGCCCCGAAGACAATCGGAGGCATCACTTCATCAATCCCCGAAGACAACCGAAGGCATCATTACAACTAGTCCCCGTAGACAATCGGAGGACATTCGAGTTCATCCACCCTAAAATAGGATATGGGTCCGTCCACCCTAAAATAGGATACATGGGTTCGTCCACCCTAAAATAGGATACATCGGGTTCATCCACCTTAAAATAGGATATGGGTTCGTCCACCCTAAAATAGGGCACGGGTTCGTTCACCCTAAAATAGGACATATTGGGTTCATCCACCCTAAAATAGGATACAGACATATTAAACTCGAACTTTATGAGGTCATTAACAACTTTACCTTTTCTTACGGACATCATTTATCATTAAGACCCCGAAGACAACCGTAGGTCTCGTTTATCATTCAAGTCCCCGAAGACAACTGGTGGCCTCATTTATCATTCAAGTCTCCGAAGACAACCAGAGACATTATCTATATCATTTGCATAAGCCAGACGGCTACACTCTTACTTTATTCACTACTTTACCTATTACTTTAATCTACTTTACGTACTTTAATGACTTTACCTTAAACTTTACAGATATCATTCATCATCAAGTCTCTGAAAACAAATAGAGACGTCATATGTCATTATTTCTTTGAAGACAAACGGAGACACCAATTGTCCATACGACCTCATCATCATATGCCAGATGACTCTAAACATCAAGTCTCAGTAGACAATCAGAGACATCTTTATTTACCAAGTCTCTAAAGACAACTAGAGATAATATTTGGTCACATGCCTTTCATAAGTCACGCGACTTCATCCTCTTTCTAACACATAGATATTACCATTTTATTTATTTATACATTCTTACACTTTAGTTTTATCTCTTACTTTAATGACAGTTTTAACATGAGTTTCAGGAAAACAATCTAAAACAACTAAAGACGCATCACAACGTGGAACTCTCTCTTAGCAGTGAACTAGGCAAATTTGTTGAAGAGGAATATAAAACTCGCTTTCAAAGATCAAGGATCTACTCTCAAACTGATTTCTGCCTACATATCACGAACACGTGATATGTAGGCTATCCTAACCTTTCTTTCATAACCGACTTTACATCTCAACTCAATTAACTCATTCCATGACTCCTTGAGGCTAAAAACCCTTTAGTGTCACTCTTCTCAAACTCTTCCCCTACCTATATTTGTTGGTCGAGAAAAAATTGGCTTCTAAGTCAACTTCTTTGTCCGTAAACTCTTTCATCGTCTCCGGTCAAAGAGGGGCAAGTTGTTGACACCAAATTTTGTCCCTCTTTTCTTCTAATTTATTTCGTTGAGCTTCTAAATTGGTAATAAGTTGAATACTTTATAATTCAATATTATTTTCCATTTATCACTATTTCTATCATAATTATCTATATTACTTTAACTTTTATTATTTTTATGTTTATCATCTTTTTATTATCATTTTCACTATTTCAAAATTATATTTTTTATCAATGTTACTATTAGTATTTTATTGTCGTTTTCTTTAAAATGATTGTCGTTAATTTTTTCAAATTTCTTACTTACTAAACTTTTTTACGTAATATATATTATATTAGTTATTAAATTAGAAGCTCAAATAATTTAATTTAAAGAAGGAAAAAGCCCATGAAAACCTATCCATTTTCAGCCCATTTATGAGCTCAAAATCAAACAAAAATCCACTAGAAATGCAGCCCGACAATAGCCAAATAAGGTCCAAAACCCATAAGCCCTCTTTATAACAAATATCATAAATAGGTTCAGCCCAATCTATTAAGTTTTCATCCTTATTCTATCCTTAAGACTCATAGCATCTCTTCCTTTTACTTTCTTAGGCAAAATTCCAATTTGTTTTCATCCTAATTCAGATTGGTTTCACCATTGTCAACTAAGTTTTTCCTCTCTCCCTTTCCCATTAAAGCTCCTTCTTGAAAAGATGAAATTTTCTATTTTTTGTTGACCAAAATCGCTGCAACTATGGAGAAAAAGGACGATTTTGTTGATGTCTCCCTGTCACATTTTGGACTGATCTCAACGTGCATTTTTTTTCAAAATTCAAACAATTTTTCATTCTTCAATTCCCGCTTAAAGTCTCGGCTATAAAGATTCACATACATCTTCAGTTGGAGGGAGGTATTTTTTGGCTTACAAAATAAATCACGAAAAGACTTGAACACTCGAAAGAACCCTACTCTTTTACATTTCAATATCTTCAACTTTACTTTCTGTTTTGCTTGGTTTTGTTGGAGAAACGAGAGTAGATCTTTGATCGATGACCCAATTCACTGCTCCATAAAAGGTAAAAATCTGAACTTATACATGATTATTTTGTTGCTAGAAATCACACTTTAGGTATAAACGACGCTTATAAATGTCCATTCATTTCAGTTTCTACTATTTATTGTATGGCCCCGTGTACTTACATATTACTGGCTTAGTTAAATATTAGAAAATACATATGTAAAGAACAGATTTGTACATAGTTTAGTATTGAAAATTTGGAAAAAACTCTTTAAAACAGAAGTCTTTTTTTTATGATTTAGATTTGAGCAATAATCATTTCTAAAATTTCACTTAGTATTTATTAATATAAATATGTATAAAACTATGTTTTGTTAAAATGTGTTGGTGTTACACCTTAAAAAATGTTCTGAATTGAAGTTGTTTCATCTATTCATCTATAATGTTCGCTATATCTAATATTTTGATATATAAGAGTAGTGCTCTGTTTATGTATGTGAATCAAGTGTTTACATAATATGCTTTGTTTGCACCTTTGTTAACTGTTCAGGAATCAGATTTCTCCTCTTAACTCTTTTTTCCTTTGCTTTGTTTTGCATGAACACCGGAGCCGAAGAGTTTCACTTTGAGACTCAACATTTTTGCTTGCGGAGTTTGCATACCATTACTTATCTATATGCTTGGAGTCTGTATGTTGTTTACGCTCTTTAACTGCCTGAGTGATAAATTGCAGACAATCATTACCCTTAGTTGAAGCCAAAAATGGCTTCTTCTTTTTTATCATTTTATATCATCCTTTGCTTACAGATTGTATGATTAAGTTATCTTATTTGACTAACTTTTTACTTCTTCTTTTTTTGTGTGTGTTTCTCTTAAGAAGCAGGTTATTATGGCTATGTCTAGTTAATGTTCTGCTTCCATTAATAATGGTTTGTTACTTTTTTCACATGCGTATAAATTTTGGAATTTGGTTACGGTGCCTTTTTCATACAAAATGAACTTGCTTGCAAATAACATTTATTCTTTTACATAAAAAAAAATGAACTTGTTTTTAAAGTAATATTTCTTTTAAAACAAAATGTAATCTTTCTTTGGATACAAATGAGTTTGCACGTCTGCTTCAACCGAGAATAAAACAAATGTTTTCAAAAACTTTTAATTGCAATTTGTCTTTAACAAGAAGGAATTTTTATAAAAAAATATTTTTTTCAAGTACCATTATTAAAGCTATTTGACATTTAGCATTTATATTGTAATTTTTACTTTTTTACACTTAGCCTAATTAATTAATTAAGTTCGGCCGGTTAACCATTTTTTAATGGATCTTAAAGGATGCCTAACCCCTTCCCTTTAGATTAATTGAACCCGCAACTAGAATCTCATGTTTAGTAAGACCTTAAAATGAAGTTGACTTTAGACAATGACTTTAATCAATTTAGGTGTCCTAATTCACCGTATTTAATTAGGTGGCGACTTCTTGACTTAGTTATTAACTTAAAAATCACCAAAATGTCGTACACTATTTTGACCCGATTAAAATGGGGTATAACAACGCATAGATCGATTCTTGATCCATATTCAGCAGCTTCAGTGGTGATTCCTCATACTTCGAGGCTAATAGACATGTTTTCGTATTTCAGTCTTTCATTTCAGTTTCAGTTTTGCTAGGATTAGCTGGGGATAACTCTAGTTAGTTATAGGCTTTTTCAGACATATTTTTAGATTCATCTTTAGTTTTTGAGTGATTGTTCAATACCACTAAACTCTTAGAATGTTTTATATATTCAGACCAGTTTTGTGCATTCCCCACTATTAGAAATAAATTGATTTAGCTTCCGCATTAGTTAATCTTTTCATAGATATGTTCAGTTGCTTATGATATGCCAGCTCAGGGTTAACTTGGGGTCACTCGTGATTCTAGGTCCCATGTTTACGTCAAAGAGGTAGCCTCGGGGCGTGACAAAAACAACACTCTTATCGAAAGATCCCACCTCATATTCGGAATTCCTAAAGAGGAGCTCAAAGATCCAATTATTTTCTCTAGTCCCTTTCCTATAGCACCTGGACCCACTAAACGTGATATAAAAGTTTATCAAAAACTTGAAAACACAATAGATATTCAAAAAATACAATACATTTGAAAAGATCTAACTTGTTTCAACGTCTTGGGTGTATTTCTTAACTTTATTAGTAGATGTAGGAGATGAAGTATTACTTTGAATGTTCTCATCCTCAAAACCCATGAAATTCTTATGCATCATTTGTATTCCTTGACTAGTGGACACGGTAGAGTTTCTAAGTCCTTCTCCTCGTTCCTTTCCTATAGAACCTGAAAAAAAGCAAATCATACTTTATAAGTTGACTAATGTATCACAAAACATGAAAAGAATCAGAGATGTCTACATGGAGTTTCTTAAGCTGATTTTATTTCACAAGTTCTGTTTTGTAAATATTATGTATTGAGCATCAGTTTCTTAAGCTGATTTTTGGCCTGGTATTTACTTTCTTATCATGGTAGTTTCATATATCACGTCTTATGCATATATTCTGCATCAAACAGAAAGCTGGAAAAAAATATGTTCCACACCTTCTCCTCCAAGGTAAAATACAGAATACAGAAAGCTGGAAAAAATATGTTCCTTCAACACAATTTTGCTTATGGTCTGAGATAAAAGAATACAAAATATCTTACTTATTTCAATTTCTTTGATGTACTTCTTAACTAGATCACTTGATTGAGGCAATATACTCTTAGCTGGTAAATTTCCTTTCTCACCCAATGATTTAAGCCCTCGTCCTCGTCCCTTTTCAATAGCACCAGACGTGACAAATGTATATCTGATAGTACTCTTCATATTAGAATCGACCTCATTTTCAATCTTCAATGGTTTCATCTTGAACCTCCAAAAAGTTAAAAATTAAACTTGAAAAATGTTTAATAATGTACTAATAAAAGAAATTTTGCCATCATAACGTTTAAGAATCAATATACTAACTCATAAAAAATATTAATTCACCTCATTAGTTTTTTTTCTTTTCTTTTCTTTTGGGAAGAACTTTCTAACTCTACAATATCATCATCCCTTTGTTCCACAATTTCATAGGAATCACGAGGTTGAGTCTTCCTCGCTACTTGCCAACCTTTGCTGGAATTATCATCAGCATAAAATACTTGAGATGCTTGATCCACTAAAACAAACGGCTCATTTGTTTTCAAAAATCTACATGGATTAACACTCACAAAATCATACTCATCCTTTTTAATTCCTTTTATTTTATCATACAAATCAAACCAATTACACTGAAATAAAGATACTCTTCTATCCATGACAAATTGCAACTCAATCACATCAGTTAAAACTCCATAGTAATCAAAGTTCTCACTATCTTCATCATTCTCACCTAATACAACAATACCACAATTTTTAGTCCTTAGCTTTTTATCATAATCTTGTACATGAAACATTAACTACATAATCATTAGAACGCGTTGAATATTTGGTGGGACCGCGTGAATGTGAGAGTAGATCTTCCACGATAAGACTAACATCTCCTTTGTGCAATTGTGCGACCTATCAACAAGATTACATTGAATATTTTAGAATGAGTATTAAATATTAGAATATCAATTTTTGATATTTATGTATTACTCACCCTTTCTTTAATCCAATCAATAAATTATCGACTCCACTCTGCATCAGACAAGTGTCGAGCATTCTCATGAGTTTGTGCAAACTCTCTATAAAATTGAAGTGAATCATAAGTCTCATATAGAAAATAAATTACCCTAAAATAAATAATAATAATAATTATTATTATTATTATTATGAGATGATATGAAAGAACTTTCCATACTTGAGATATGGTAAGACTTCATCACAATTATTCGATATGTATATATGTGCTTGTTCTAGTTCATCTACTTCAAGATCACATGGATCTTTAGCTCCTAGAGTTTTTTCAGGTTGACTAAAAATAGATAAACCACCATTCGATTGTTTTAAATCACCCTCATAATTTCGTTCAGGATGATTGAAACTTGTGTCAACTCTATGCAAATACCTTGAACATAAGTTCATACATTCATTCAATGTAGCCCTCTGTAATACAACCTTCTGGACATGCCCTATTACCAGTGAGAGGTTTAAAAAAAATATAATCATCGTTCAATAGGATACATTCACCGATAATGAATCGGTCCAGCAATTTTAGCTTCAGTAGCTAAATGAACAGGTAAGTGCACCATGACATCAAAAAATGAAGGAGGGAAGACCTTTTCTAACTAGCAAAGTGTTATGGGTATTTTTGCTTCAATGTGTTCCAAGTTATCAATTCTCAACTCTTTTAATCCAAAAACAATTCAATCAGCGGTTCACACACTTCTTTAGACAACATACCACAAAGTGCAAGAGAGAGTAGATGTTGCAACAGAACATGGCAATCATGACTTTTCAATCTAGATATCTTGTGATCTTTCATATTCACACACATTGAGAAATATTAGATGAAAAACCATAAGGAACTTTTAGATTCGTTAAGAAAAGGCACAATTTGTGCTGATCTTCAGGAGAAAATGTGTAGCATGTTGTTGAAACGTCAAATTTCTCCCCTTTTTGGATTGGGTGCAATTCCTGCCTAATGTTCATCTCTTGCAAGTCTAATTGAGTTTTAATTATGTCCTTGGTATTTCCTTTGACCTTCATAATTGTCCCCATGATATTATCACATATATTTTTTTCAATATGCATAACATTTAAATTATGTCGCAACAAGAGACACTTCCAATATGGAAGTTCAAAAAAGATATTTTTTTGTTCCAATTATCCATTCTATTTTCATGTGATATCTTCTTTCTTATCTTAGGATCCTTTGATAATTGTAATCATTCAAGATCTTGCACTTGATTAAGTATCTCAATATCGGAACGCACATTTGGTGGGGGCCTTTTCTCTGTTGTACCATCAAATGAGTCCTTCTCACTTCTCCATTTGTGATTCTGAGAAAGATAACGTCAGTGACCCATAAAACGCTGCTTCTTACATTAGTCAATCGAATTGAGGCAGTGTCTTTATTGCAACATGGACATGCCAATTTTTCTTTTGTACTCCATCCTGATAAATTTTTAAATGCTGGAAAAATCATTGATGGTCCATAATAAAGAAGCATGCAACTTCAAAATTTGTTTAGTTGATGCATCATAGGTCTCAATACCAACTTCCCACAACTCCTTCAATTCCTCTATTAAAGGTTGAAGAAATGTATCAATTGCATCTCCTGGACAATTTGGATCCGGAATAAACATTGACAAAATAAAATTTTCTTACTTCATACACAACAAAGGTGGTAAATTATAAGGAATAAGAACCACAAGCCAAATATTGTGAGGTTTTTGAATTCTGAAATGGTTGAAATCCATCACTAGCAAGTTCGAGTAGAACATTTCGAGGCTCCACCGCAAATGAAGGATGAAGTTCATCAAATGACTTCCATGCCATGAATCAGTCGGGTGCCTCATTATTCCATCATCAACTCTTTTATCCTTATGACATGTCATTAGAGTAGATTTCTTTGTAGACAAACAATCTTTGAAGTCTAGGCTTTAAAAGAAAATAGCATAAACTCTTTGATGCTATTTTTTTTTACCTTTTTTATTCCTTGTTTCTCCACTATGTGTATTTATTTTCCATTTGGACGCACCACAAACTTTACAAGAATTAAGTAAGTTATCCTCCTTTCAGTATAACCAATCATTAGTACAAGAATCAATCTTGTTGTATGAAAGCCCGAGTTCTTGAATTATCTTCTTTGCCTCATAATATAAGTTCGGCAAATTGGCCCCATCAGGCAACAAATCCTCTTTCAACAGTTTCAATAGCATTGTAAACGATGCATTACTCCAATGATCCATACTTTTAATATGAAGCAATTTGATCAAAGAGGAAAGCTTTGAAGCTTTTGAATTTTGGTATAATGGCAACTCGAAATCCTTCAATAGGCTGTAAAAAAAAATTGCTTCAACATTTGGTTCCTCCTCAAGTAAGTTATCACAATCAGTATGTGTAATTCCTCCGTCAAGATTAGGATATAATTTTCTCAATAGGTCTTCTACTTCATCTTCACTCTCACATTCTTCTACTGCCTCACCATCTTGTTCTTCATCTTCATCTTCATTTTCATATTCTGATTCTGATAATGGTTCACCCAAACGTTCTTCATGGTGATACCAAAAAGTATAATTACGAATTATTCCATATACTAGCAAATGTGTCTCAACTATTTTACGAGTTCCTAAAGTTGTATTGTAACATTTGACACATGGACATCGTCTTTCATATTCTTCTCTTGTTTTTTGATAAGCATAATCCAAAATCTTTTGCACGCTGGCTAAGTAGATTTCATCGAGACGATTATCAACAAGTTGCATCCATTGCTTAGTAGGTGTCATAACCTTCAAGAGTACATAAAAATAACAAAAATGCTATGATGCAAACAACTTGTTACGATTAGATACACACAATAAGGTTGAAATCTAAGGATAAATGGCACTAAGAATTATAAATAGGAGCGGGGCTTTTACCCTGTGCACACCCAAAGAGTAGCAGCTTCGGGTTTCCATTGTCATAAAAAAAAAGAATTATAAAAAATTATAAATTAACTTATAATTAACAGGCAGCACTTGAACCCCGCTATTCAGAAGAAAGTTACAAGATTTGGAGCCTTATAATACACTGGAAAAGTTGGGGAATTGCACAGCCAAATGATGAGACTTCAAATAGATTAGCATGGGAAAAAAAGCTGATTGTTTAAACTATGTCAAAGCAGCCTACTTAACCTTTTGTGCCCAGAACGATGGTGGAAAGTTAGACGTGAAAACAATATGATTTGAATCCCAACTCCTACTGTATGAAAATTTACACAAAAAAATCATCAAAAAAGGTCAATATTTTCATCTAAGGCAGCCATTGATTTCATATAAGATTAATTTCTAATAACAAATGGAGAAATTATTTCTTTCTAGGTTCATCATGATCCTTCATCGTTAAATATGACGAAGCGACAATTATCACACGCCTATATTTCCCTTGCTTAATCTTCAGACTCATAATACACTTCACAAAATCGAGTCAACTATAAGAAAGCTCAACCCAATAATCTTTTACTGATTGTACATAAGAAAACAAAGCAGATTATGAAATTTTAAACCTATTTAATGTTAGAAAAGAGGAAGAAGAAGAAGAAGAATAACTTGAATAAACAAGAAAACGATACAGTTTATGAAAGAAACAAGTAAATCGATTTAATTAGAAGAGAAAGCACACCTCTGTTTTTCACCGAGCAGCTAATGTAAGCAGCAACTACACAACAACAAGAAAACACCGCTGCTATGGAAATCTGTTGGTGTTGAGATTGGGGCAGAGTTTCGATGGAAATACTATGGAAGAGCGTCGATACTGATTTGAAGAGATAGCTAGGACAAGTTGCGACCAAATTCCTGAAATTAAAGACTTTTCTTTTTTTCTTTTTTTTTTCTTTTTTTACTTTTCACAAGTCGAGCATATTTTTTCTTTTTTTGGCTTCTATTAAAAATATTTGGCGCCTAAATTTTGGTGAAAACAAAAGCTTTCCTTTTTAAGTATTAAAAATTAATTGGCTGGAAGTATATTTTCCCGCTTAAGTCCTTCAATTAGAATTTGGGATCAGTTAATAAGTCACAATAAAATATATAAATAAGGACCGGAATATAATATCTTCCTAATACATATATCTTTAGAGACGAGATTACTAACTCGCCCCTAAATGTTGGTCTTAACTGACAATTTTTCTTGTAGTGAAAAGCGTCTTGTGTGTGAATCCAAGAAAGGATTTTTATTTTTTTCAGGAAGCGGTGAACAAACTGTTTAATATAATATAAGGTCCATTCGAGAAGTGATGTACTCGTATTGGTAAGCAAGCATAGTCATAGTGCCCAAAAGACATAACAAACTTAGAATTAATGTACGTAGACTTCAAATATGTTAACAAAGCATGTCCAAAGGAGTCATTTTCGATACCGGACATCGATTTGAGTTTCGTTGATGCATACTCCAAGTCTAATCAAATACAGATGCACTCTGATGATCAAGAGAAGGCTTTATTCATCATTAATTTGGTATGTCATTTGAGTTAAAAAAAAAATGTTGGAGTCACACACTACCAAAGGCTAGTAAATAAAATGTTTGAAATACATATAGTAGTGGAAGCATCATATATAGATAAACCATTCATGAACTCTTAACACACTCACTCCTTTACCCTTTGTTACTTAAACATCACATTTTTGTGTAGCTGATCAGAGTTTGATACAGTGGCCTGGGCCTAATTCACAATTTACATGCATGTTGCGCTTTCACCACTAGATCAAAGCTATGTGGGATTCTTTTGTGTCATATTATCGCAGGAATTTAGTCAAGAAAAAGTATCTTATATATTACAAAATAAGACCTATAAATACAAAATGTAGCAGGAGATTTTTGTTTACCAAACATAGCAGGAGTGGGTTTTTTTTTTCAAAACGTATACAAAATCACATTGAATTTCATTCATTACTTAGAATTTAATTTGCTCACATAAAAATCATATTAAATTAGTAAGAAATATGTATGTAAATTTATAAAGTAAAGTGAGGTTTTGTAAAACGTAATGCTTTGGAATATCGCTCAGGATTTTGAATCTCGCTCATGACTTTAATTTGAATCTGGCTCACGATTTCATGTATAGTATCTAGGGAAATAAGAAAATAACCTCCTCAATTTTTCAATTTATAGTGGATATATTCCTAGTCAAAAATTTTGCATATTTACCCTTTAAGTTAACAAACCTATATAAACTGAATTAAAAATAAATCCAAAACTTGTTTTTTAATTCAAAAATATCACATGGCTTTAAAAAAATTATGTCACTCATTGATTACCCCTCCAGACCTGACCCAAATAGAAATATAACTCAATTTCTCTTTTACTCAATCATAAAATGAGTTTGATTCGGTCTGAATAAAGAAGGATTGGGATATTTTAGTGAGGTCAGATGTGGAGGGACAAAATATGAGTAAGGTAATTTCTTAAAGTCAGCGACATTTTTGGAATTAAGAAATCAGTTTTAAGATTATTATATTTTTAAGGGAAAAAAGGACGAATTTACCTCCAAACTTTGATAAATGGTATGTCTATGCCCTTCGTTATACTTTGTGTCCACGTAAGCTCCTGCCGTCCAATTATCGGTACACATGCCCCTCTCACTAATGGACCCCTCGTTCTGTACACGTGTCTTAATCCTAATCAACTACCCGTTTGACCATTCTTTTAACCCATAAACCCACAACCTGCCCCATAAACCCAATAACCCACCTGATTCCCTCTAAAATATCTAAGTTAATTAAACATTCCAAAGGAAGAGTCAGTGAAGGGTCAGTGAAGGGTCAGTGAAGGTTGAAAATCACTCCAATGTCGGCGGTGCCGGTGGCCTTGCCGATTTTCCATCTTTGGCCGCTGCCGCCACCACCAAAATGAAGAAGAAGAAGCCACAAACACTATCCCTTCAGGAGTGCAACACTTATAGCGCTGCTAAGCAGTCTCAAACTGCCGCCGCTGCGGCAACCAAAGGCCTGACACCAGAGGAAGTCTTGATGCTCCCCACCGGTCCTCGCGAGCGCACTGCGGAGGAACTTGACCAGTCTCGACTCGGAGGTGGTTTCAGATCGTACGGTTACGACAGGCAAGGGGGGAGGGTTCGTCGGACGATTCCATCATTTTTTTGAAGCTTGAATTTTTGTTGTATTAAATTATGCGTAGATCTATGAAAAAATTGAAGAAATCATTTGATTTTCTCGACATTCCAGTAAGTTTTGTTGAGCTGGAAATCTAATAAGCTAAAATTTATGAATTTTTGACATGATTTGAAGTTGTTTTTGTATTTCAGACCACGTTTTTCTAATTTTTTTTATTTGATGCAGTTTGTCATCTATTCCTTCACCACTGTATATTGAAGTTGGGGGAAAATATACCTCTATGAAGGAGTCCAGTGCAGAAAATTGGTTAATATTTGTGTTGGTAATGGGGTATTGGATGGATTAAACGGGTCATTGGGCAGGTTATTGGGTTTATGGGGAAGGTTGTGGGTTTATGGGTTAAAAGAATGGTCAAACGGGTAGTTGATTAGGATTAAGACACGTGTACAGAATGAGGGGTCCGTTAGTGAGAGGGGCATGTGTGTACCGATAATTGGACGGCAGGGGCTTATGCGGACGCAAAGTATAACGGAGGGCATAGACGTACCATTTATCAAAGTTCGAGGGTAAATTCGTCCTTTTTCCCCATTTTTAATTCATGGGCATGTTAATGAAAAGGGTTAATATGTATCATTTGTTAGACGAAGGTATATGTACGGCTTGTTATACGGTGAAGGTATATATGCCCCACTTTTAAACGAGAGATATAAATGCTCTAAATCGCAAAATTAAGGGGTACTTTTTCCCTTATATCTTATATTAATATTAATAATGTATGAAATATGTATATAACTATATAACTTTTATACAAAGTTCATGTTAGGCTTCTGAAAAAAGTCATCTAACTTTTGTGTATATAAATTATATGTATATTGTGATTCTGATTGAATACATATAAATTGTATAAAATCTAATAAAGTATGTATTATTCAAGCATCCAATCAGTTATAGTTTGTCGTCAGTCATGTTTCATCCAATATCTTACAACTTACATATTATAAATTGCATATAATTTGGCGCAGGATTGAGTGAGATTGAAGTGAAATATTGTTATGATTTTTTTTTCAGACCTGCTACATAATGTAAAATATTGTTATGTTTGGTAAATAAAGAAAAGTACTTATATATTTAGTAATATATGGTCAAAAGAAGTTTAAAGGTTTCTTAATATTTTAAGTTTAGATAATCAAATCTGTTTGAACCACCCCTCGTATTGAAAAGTTACAAATTGCATGCTTGCCAGCTATTAATTATTCTCTCCGTCCCATTTCATGTGAGGTAGGTTGACTTGACATGAAGTTTAAAAAAAAAATGAAGACTTTTAAAACTTGTGGTCCAAAATGAATTATAGAAATTTGTATGGCTGTAAATCATTTCATTAAGGATAAAATAGACATTTTATAGCTAAATTGTTATTTATATAAAAATATGTCATTCTTTTTCAGACTTACCAAAAAAGAAAGTAACTCACATAAATTGGGACAGTTGGACTAACATAATCAGGCAAGCACATGAATTTATTTTTTCTTTTTAAAAAAAGTTTCCTTTCCCACTTGCAAACCAAGTTGCAAAGTTGCCATCTTCTTTTGCTTGCTGAACATGCAATATAATTATGTACATAGAGAAAAAAAAAGGAAAAACAACAAAAAAGGGGATTTTAAAGTAAATAAAGTCACAACTTGTCTTTTGTTTGAACGTCAAGTTGGTTCGAAAAAAGCAAATATTGATTCTTCTCGTACGTACAGCAACTAGCTTTTTTCAAAATTTTAAAAAAATCATACTTAATTATTGTATTTATTTTCTTCAGTCAATCATGCAGCAGTTGTGCATGTGCTTATCCATTTATTATTTGCTATCATAAAGTAGATTTAGATTATGCATAATCATAATAAGTAAGGTCACAACTGATGAACTATATGTTAGGTTGAAAAAATTAATTAATTAGACCACATGGAAATCAAATAATGGATATTCATACATTGTGGTACGTTAACAGTGGCGTACGCAGAATTTTTTCTAAGTGGTGTCACCATTAAAGGGACAAGAATGAATCAAGAAGAAAATCAATAACGGTTTTGCTTTAGGCCTCCAAAATTTTGAAGCCCCATTAGTGAACTTTATGGGGAAAAAAATTATTAAATTAAAAAATTTGTCTACTCTTTAAGTTAGAAAACATTTTAAAATTTTAAATTAAACCTATCAAACAATAAAGGATTGCGGATAATAGTAATCAATTTAATGAATCATATATTAATTGTAACAAGCAAATAATAAAAAATTATTATTATGAACAAATAAAAAAAAAATCAAGCACATAATAAAAAAATAGAATAGCAAAAAAAAGAATGGTAAAAAATACTAACATGATGTGGAGATTCGAGATGCCAAATAACGATGATTGATAAACAAGAACGGAAAGAAAATTGAAGAAACTCACAAGTCACAAATATACAAATATAAGGATTTAAGGAGCCAAACGCTATTTTTATTTAACTATAATTCTAATTGATAAAGGACTCAAAGACTTTGAATTTTATTTTAATTCTAAAAATAAAAAAAGAATAGTTAAATTTTGAATGAATTAGAATGGATTGGTAGGTTTTTACCGAAGGAACCTACTGTTTGAATTTAAAACAAAAATTTAAGAGGTAAAACAAAACGGGAAAAAACAAATTCAAACAAAAATTTAAGAGGTAAAAAGAAAGGGAAAAAGCAAAAAATAAAAACGGGAAAAGAAATATACCCCTTATGGGGATCAAACTTGAGACATTACACAGTTCTTGCGGCGCCTCTACCACCTGAGCTAGGAGATTTCTGTTACAACCAGTGTCATTTCAATTCTTTAATCTTTAAATTATTATTATTTTATATAGGTATATTCTGTAGAAAATTTTGACGAAGCAGTGTCACGTGACACACCTTTCATGTACGTAAATCCACCCCTGAATACGTATCTAACAAATTAATCCCGAGGACATTTTTTTATTTTCATTTTAGGGTTTCGGAGGGATATAAAATAATTACACTAGTCACTATATATATCATCTTATCTTAAAATTGTTATGGTCTTTACAAATTCTAATATATAAATAATATTCCAGCCTGTCCAAAGAAAGTGAAGAGCCTGAACTCCGAACTACACGTATTTGCTCTCTCTCTATTTTCTCAAGTATATATTTAGATGAGTAACACTTATCAAGTAAAATTTGCAAAATTCCAAATTAGATAATCATTTCGCAAGCATCCTAACTATAATTAGGAACATAAAATTTTGCAGAACACACTCTAATTGCAATCAATATCCCCCACAAAACCTCAAGGGCGTTCATATATAATTATAATAAAAGGCATCAACCAATTTATTTTTTTAAAAAAATAAATCATTATACTCAACACAATTTCGGACTATTCATGTATAACTAAATTAAAGAGCATCAAATCAAAGTATTCAAGTGTTCCCTAAACCTTCAAGTGTATACAATATGAACTCTTATGTCTCTATTTATAGCGTAACATAGAGACATACAAAAGGCTAGTCACAAACATGACATTAAACATGAATATAATGGAGGAGGTTATAGAGATGAAAGGTTACAAGAATAATGGTCATAAATGTGAAGGTTATCTCCATAAATCATAATGGAGGAAAGTAATGTAGATAATTGGTGAGAGTAACTTCTTGGTATAGTGGACATCCACACTATTATTTTATAACAATATATAATATAAAAGAGAAACATAAATAGACAAGATAATAGGACACCTCTCTATGGTTTCCATTCATATTTATCTTTTTTTTCTCATTTTTTGAGATTTTTTCTTAATTCTTTTCATTAAATATTTTATTTATTAAATAAAAAATTTAATCATATTTACTATTTTAATTATATCTAATGAGTTACAAAAAACCTTCATCTATTCATATTATCTACTTAATAACATGTCTCTTCAAGTCTTTTCTATCTATTTTTATGGATTATCATGGAGATGTTGAATATTCATTTTTCATTTTCTCATTCCTTCATTCGATTAGTGTATTTTTTTTTCTAAAAAAAAAATATTTTTCATTTTTTCCATATGACATGATATGTTCTTCATTTTGATGAAGATCAAATATATATTCTTCAAAGATTTATTACAAAGAGATGTTCACATTAGTTTAGTACAAGTTCATCAAAACGAAGAAGGAAGCTTAATTATATTGAAAGAAATATCAAGAGATGATCATACTAGTATAAAGTTTGAATGATTCCAATATTTTAAAAATTCATTAATGTATTGTTTTGATGTACATTTCTCATAGCTATTAGATATTGTTGTGCTTAAAAATCTATATATAATATAAGTTAGATGTTAAAAAGGTGAAGTTGCACCTCTCTTAATTTGGCCAAGGATTCTATTTATCTTTTTTCCTCAATTTTTTGATAATTTTTCATATTTTTCTACTTATTTATTATTGTATAAGAAATAAATATATTAATTACTACTCCTCTATTTATTACTATAGTTAAATGTCTCAAAAATTATTAACACTCATTATTATAAATAAGGAAAAGAGTCAAAAAGCTCTTAAACTATGTGAAAGAAATAAAAATGTTCTTCGTTTATAGTTTGAATAAAAAATGCCCTTACCGTCAATACTTTGGTTAAAAGATGCCCTTGCAGTAAATACTTTGGTCCAAAAATATCATTTTCTGAATAAATATATTATTATTTTCTTTTTATACACATCTTCTTCTTAATTAAAATATTATTAAAGAACACTATTCTTGTTTAATTTCTTTTAAAATCACTTTAACAAATAAAAATGTAGGAATTTTTTTTTCTTCTTAATCTCATTTTATCAATCAAAATATATAGAATAACTTCATGTACCCTTTCGACAGATAATATATGTCATATATATAAGATCATAGTAAATTCATCATTAATTTATCTATTATAACGATAAAAAATAATGATAATAAAATAAAAAATATTTTCATTTTTTTCTGAATTGAAGTAACCTAATTTAAATAACATTCTTTTATTCATCAAAGCTCATCCTAATCTCCGTCGAGATCCCGATGGGGGTTCTTTTCACCCTTCCCTCACGGTATTAGGAAAAGAATGTGTTAAAAAGAAAATAATTTTATATTTATTTGGAAAATGAGCATTTTGACCCATTAAATAACAATAAGGGCATTTTGGACCAAATTATTGACAACAAAGACATTTTTGGGCCAAACTACAAACAAAGGACATTTTTGGACCAAAGTATTGACTATAAAGGAATTTTTGAACCAGAGTATTGATGGTAAGGACATTTTTGAGCCAAACTATAAACGAAGGGAATTTTTGTTCCTTTCACATAGTTTAATGACATTTTTTACCCTTTTTCCAAAAAATTAAAGTCTGAATATTTACTATTTCAAGATATTTGTCTCTTTTTTTATTGTATTTTTTTTCCTCTTTAATTTTTGTTAAACACAATGGAGTAGTACACAAAGAGAAGAAGTTGATTTGCTTGCTTTCCTAATAAAACTTAAACACCCAATGAACGCTGAATAGTTCATGAGTTTTTAATTTGTCTTCATTATTTTATTTTATTTTATTTTCTTTTATTTATTTTAAAATTTTACCTCCATAACTTATACCTATTGAACTTCTACTTTAGTTAATATTATTAACTCATTTTCTTTAAATTTTCATATGCATAACCCCCTACAATTTAATTTCAAAATTTAAGATACCTTATGATATTCTTTCAATTTTGTCTATATAAATTCACATTTTTTGTTTTATAAAATTCCTATTTAAGATTATTATTTTTATTCCATATTTGAAATAGTGATATTCTATATTATTGTTGTAGTATCAAATTTATACTAATTTAGTTTGACTCCATGAATGGCTCTTGGATATAAATAGAAGGGTTGTCGGGTAAGAGCTCAAAAATAATTGTATTGATTATGTAAAAAAAAAATCATCTTTATTTTTGTGATTAAGGACTTAACAAAATTGTGTTGTTATTTTTCTCTTTTTGCTTTACTTTTTCAAATGTTCTCTCTATAAAAAATAATAATTTAATTTATGTTCTTATCAATTCATTTAGGCTCAAATTAGTTATTTTTAAGTTTTAACTTTATCATAACACAGCTAACTATGCCAACATACGTTCAAATTTTACTATTCATGGCTCAAAAGAAATACATATTAAATATTGGAATATGCAGTTCTTAGGTGTTTCTTATAGGCTTAAGTCATCCACGACCACTTAAAGTTGTCCGCATAATTCACTTGAACACCTCAACTAAGGTTTGTACCTATTGAACACTTTATCTGTTCAAAAGTGATGTCAATTAGACACAAAATGCTGACATGGCAAAAAACGTGTACATCACTCTCCTAAAGCGCGTAAATCAATTAAAAATATATATTTTTTCTTTTCTTTCCAACCTATACACCTAAACAAATAAATAACAATAATAATTAATTAAAAAGAAGAAAAAGAAGGAAGCTTTCTGCCATCTTCAACTATTCCATCTTCTGCCATCTTCAACTATTCCAATTTCCATAATCTCTTTACCTACACCCCGCTCTCTCTCTCTCTCTCTCTCTCTCTCCCTCTCCAATTCTCCAATTCTTCTTCTTCTGCTGCTTTTTCCTTTTTTTTTTATATAGATTTAATTATAGTCTCAAATATTTCTGGCGAAGGTCCATTATTTTCGATGAAAATAATTTTTCAGTGAAGTAATTGATTTTTTTTTCGATAAAAGTTTTCTTATAATTGTGATAAATGATTAGTAGTGAAAAGAAAATGAAGACAATGAATGGAAGATGTAATGCTATTAAAATGAAAAGTGAATGAGGGGTAGCTTAACTGGACATCAATGGTGTATTATCGATGTCGGTGAAAGGAATAAGATTCGATGAAGAAGAAAGGGGAGGCGATGGTATACTGACGATTGAGATACAATGGCCCAGTGCAAAGGGAAATTAGTTCTGACGGAGAAGATGAAGAAGAATGGTGGGTGGGGATGGGTTAATTCAAAAATAATTTTTGGTTTTTCTTTTTAAAATTCCTTTTGAATTATTTAAATAAAATTTTCAAAATAAGTTAATCCAATTGACACGTATCATTATTTCATTGGTCTATTTAGTATGTTTATGTGTTTGAGATGCACGCATGTTTGTCTTTTTATTGATTATTATTTTGTGTTAAATAGGTATAAATTTGTTAAGATTTAAGTGTTCAATAGGTACGAGGCTACGTTGAGATGTCTAAGTAAATTATGCGGACAACTTTAAGGGGCCGCATATGACTTAAGCCTTTCTTATATGAAGAACCATTTACATTTTCTGTAAATTTGTTCATTTCTTCTATTTTTAAAGAATTACCAAAATAATATAAGATATATACGAAAAAAGTAATAAAAGTTTATTTAGGTGATGATGAAAATAAGAGAAATATATTTATTTAGACGATGATGAATAAGAGAAAAAACAAGTACAATGAAAGGCTCAAATATCAAAAAATAAATAAAATAGAAATACTTATCTTTTTTTCCACCTATTTTTAGTTTTGTCACCTTTTTATTCCAATAAAAGGAAGATTCATCGGATAATAAATTTATCATTTAACAAAAATAAGAAAAAAATCAAATCCTCAAGTATGTTTATTTAATTTATATGTATTATCATCACAATGTATGATTTTTTTCCTTAATGAATTAGTCTTTTAATTTTGAAAAATATTTGATAATAAAAATATAATTCACTTAAGTTCTAATTCTATAAAAATATTTCATATTGTGATTTTATCATTTTCTTATTTCTATAGTTGGTTTTTTAGTTCCTTGTATCATAATTAATTTTTAAAATAAATTTACATATATTTTTCATGACTGCGCAAAGCGCGATCAAATTTCCTAGTATCTAATAATGTGTGGCTTGTTATTCAAGATAGTTGGAATACCTTGTAGGAGTAGTTACCACTCCCTCTAATTCATATTAATTGAATTTATGAAGCAATACCTACATATTAGGAAAAACATTCAGGAACATAATTTAATCCATGATTTTCACTATTACCTTTTATGAAATCATAAATATAACTAGTTTCATTTCGTGGAGAATATAAAACTTCAATAAATGAAAGGACAAATATGAAAAAGAAAAATGTAAACACCAATCTTGAACTTTGAACGATTTAATTATTTTGAATAATAAAAAAAATCTCAAAAATTCAGTTAATATAGAATAGAAGGAGTAATTACTACTCGAAAATTGAGACAGCCAAACACAATTTACATGAAAAAAACTTTTCAAATGAATTAGTAAAACACAAATTATTATTTTTTTCTAAAATGTTGTTTTAAAAAAAATTCTAATAATAAGCAATTTTTAGTAGTAATGTCAAACACACTCTTAGTTTCAATCCGATTTAATATGTCATCAATTAATTTAATATTAAATAAAAATCTATCGATTCTTTGGGCATGATTATAAATTTATATAAAAAAAATCTTAAAATCCAATAACAATTTAATCGATTTATAGTCCGTTTGGATAAGGTGAAAAAAAATAGTTTTTAAGTCAAAGAAATAAAAAGTCAAACTTCTAAAGACTTTTAAGTAAAAAAAATAAAAAATAGAGAGAATCCTACTTTTAATTTTTAATTTTTTTAAGTCATTATAAACTTAGTTTAAATTATTTTTAACCTTGCCAAACATTTTCAAAAACTAAAAAATGACTTAAAAAATAAATTTAATCAATTTTTTTTTTTTTTTTGGCAAGTAAATTTAATCAACTTTTATATCAATCCAAATAGACATTCAAGTCGTTTTTTTCAAAAAACCATTGGCACCCCTACCAACCCCATCCTTTTCACTTTTTAAACCCTAAAGAAAAATAAATAAAAGGAATAAGGGCCTGAAAAATACCCTCATTTTTGTCGAATTTGTTGTTGCAATACTAAACTTTCATGAGAACCTATTACCTCCCTAGATTATTTAATAGTATATTTTTTATCCCCTGAACTATTTAATAGTGTATTTTAAAGGTATATATGTGTCTACGTGGACACATTACCATTTATAATTTTATATTATTTTTTATGTCCACGTGGATAAATATATATGTTTAAAATACGGTATTAAATAGTCTAGGAATGTAATAGATCCTCATGAAAGTTTAGTATCGCAACAACAAATTCGATCAAAGTTGAGATATTTTTCAAACCCTTATCCCTAAATAAAATAAGTAGTTATTTTGAAAATTAGATTTTGAGAGTGGGTAGCGTACCAAATTATCTCCGGAAACTACTCAACATGTTAACTAAGTTATAGCAACACTGTACACATAATTTAATATTACATGATGGAAAATATTTCGAACAGTAACATTCACTGAAATTGGAGATTTTTTTTCACTAACAAATGAAACTTAGGAGATAACCTAAGGTTACAACACCTCCTAAGCAAAAAGTTCATCGATCTATCACTCCAAAAAAACAAAATCAATCAAAGAACTAAAAGAAATATACAAAATTAATCTAATTAAATAGTCACAATGATTACAAATTAGTTGTAAGGCATGTTTTCAGCAATTTGCAATCGCTATTTGCGCTAGCGATTGCAAATTGCAACGTACAATTGTATCAACGAATACACACGTTTCTTCCTCTGTATTCCCTGTTGGAATATCCACTACGTACGATTCCACCACCACCGTTCCGTTTTCATCATCCGCCGGATGCAGCGTCGTCACCGACCGGTAATTGTTCAGCCTGTGATCGCCCCCGACAACGCTGAAACTAATGACGTGTTCATCATCGTCTAAGATTTCCAATCTCTCCTTGCTAGATGCGGCAGGGAGGCCGGAAATTACCTGAACCTCCCTTAATGTGCCGACGTTTCCGTCTCCGACGATGACGTGGCAGCTTTTGAGAAAATGCTTATAAGCTTGCGGATTGTCGAATCGGCGGACTAGTGACCATACAGTGTCGATCGGGGCGGAGATGGTCTGCACCACGGCGGAGCAGCACTGATTGGGGCTTACAGCGTGGGTGTGGTAATGTAAGTGATTGTTAGGGACGGAGAACTGCACCGGGATAATCCATGTCGGTTGAGGCGGTTTGTGGAAGTTTCCGGCGAGAGTGGTGGTGGTTGCGTGGTTGATCCTCTGCAGCTGAAGAGAACAAGGCATTTTTATTAATACTCTCTTTTTCTTCTTCAAAGGAGAGAGGTGAGGAAGGAGTACTCTTTACAAATACAAATGGTGATAGATGGATATATATATACAAAATGCATATAGAGAGAAAATTGATGTGTATATTGATATTTAGTCGGTTACAATTTAAGGTGACATATATGTATGATAAAAAATAATAAGAACTATTTTTATGATCTTTTGAAATCTCCAATTTAATATAGAGTTTATTCTTCCTTTCGAGTTAGTGTATTAATTGTTTTTTTAACTTTCCTTAAAAATTGTTATTCTTATTAACGAGCCAAATTCTAATAATTTTTTGACAAAATGTAAATTTTCGATCAATAATTTATATATGTGGATAATTTTTGTAACGATAAAATTATATGTGATTCACTTTAATAATGAGAGTATATCAACTCTAAATAACAAAGTTGAGAGTTATATTAGGTCATTTTCCTTATTTGGTCTTGGGATCAAATATGTGCTTGATCCATGAAAAAGAATCAAACTTAAACGTGAGGGGACGTGTTGAAAGTATAATTAATTAATAAATTTATTGTGTTCTCGCTAACAATTTAATCATTTAGATGAGATGATCATACACTTTAAAAGTAGGTAAATTGAAATTAAGGTCTAACTAATATTGAAATTAAACAAGTGTTGAGAAATTTTATTCTTTAAAAATGCTACTTTAGTTTTTTTTTTCTTTCAAAAACGTCAATTTTGTTAAATAGAAAAAGAATTAAGTAATTTGCTTTTAAAAATATTTTCTTAAATATACTTTCCGTAATGCTAAACACGCCAAAAAAGAATATAAATGTGTATGCAGAGCCTAGTTGTGTTAGTTTAATAATTCCTAGAAATAGAGAGATGTTTTTTTCATGCAAGTTGATCGATCAACTTGCATACAACTCATCTAAACAGAGTCTATAATTAAACTGCCCTCGTCCTTTCCCTATAATTACGTAATCTGCCTTCCTTCTCTCCCCTTAATGAAAATGACATAATAGCCCTTGGATCTTCTTCTTCAAAAGGCTACAAAGTAGCCACGTCACTCTTAAGTGGTTCCGCGTCCTGGCGGCCTGCGAAAATACGCAATAATAACGAGGCAACCGTAAGATAAAATGTATCAGTATTGTGATACTATAAAATATTATTTACGTAGTTTTACATTTATAAATTTTATGTTTCAATTTATGATCAAAATTAAAAAATTGACATTTGAATTCAAACTATGTAATTGGGACAAAGGGAGAAATAATAATCGTTGATGATAAGACTTTTGTAACTTATGATACTCTATTAAATATTATTCTAACATTTTTTACGATAAAAGTTTTTCATTAACAAAAAGAGAACTAGTCATAAATAGAAATGTGTATTGATCGGTTTGATTTAATTTTGAATTTTATAGATTGGACTTATTGATTATCGGTTTGTAGGCATATTAAACTGTTATAGAACTATTAAAATATTGACTTATCGGCTATCGGTTTAATCATTCAGAATTCACACAACAAAATAAATGATTGAAAATCACTTAGAAACATGATGACAGACCAAATAAACCATGCACATGAGTTGGTTGATTGCATCACATTCTAAAGTAATACTGACACATTGTAAAATAACCGTAAGTTTGAGACAACCAGAAATTAAAATATGAAACTAAACCCTAAGTCATGGATTGTATACACCGAATAGTACAATATAATCTATTAATTTATTATCGAGTTATCGGTTAATTCGTTAAGAAAAAATCTCAAATTGTTAAGAATAAATAACTCTATGATAAAAAAATTAAAATCGTTATCGAAATCATTAAACCAATAACCCATTACCGATAAATTAATTTAAAAAATCCGATTTAAAGTATTAATTTCAATTCGATTGTTGAGTTAACTTTCGATCGAAGACTACCAGTGAAAAGTGTTTGTAGTGTCAATTCCTTTCGGTTAAACAACCTTAATCATAAACTAAAATGTCTTGACTAATTTAAAAGATCATTTAACGTAGTTGACATAACTGAATTTAATTATAAAATTTGTATAGTTCATTTTTTAACAGACTAATGAAATATTCTTGTAAAGATATTACAGAAAACTTGTCTAATGAACTTGGCCTAGAAGCACTTGGGCTTCTTCTTTTTTCTTCCAAAAACCATATGCTACAACAAGTTATAATTTAGTTGATCTTTTAATTCAAACTGAAAAGCATATAAACAAGTGGTGTAAAACTATAATGTATGATGATGGCTTATTAATCAAATTGTTATATAATACAATAAAACGGCTCATTTTCTAACTTCAGCTATCAATTATTAGAATATGAAATTGATACTACTTGCAATTTTATTTTCTCTCATAATTAGTACAACTTTAACTTTGATTCCAATTTGCATAATGAGGTCTTTATCTCTATTTCCACCCCCTTTCCCTCAACTTGATTTTCTTTTATATATGATGTTTGATATTCGATCAATTTGAGATTAAATTAATCTAAATTTGTGTGGAAATTTCTCAATGAAGGCATACAAAATAACTTTTTAAATATAATGCTATGCAAGAGTGATAATAAGCTTTTAATTTAAAAAAGTAGTATATATATTTACCACTTGATCGTAACTTTTCATAATTGAAAGCAAACAAAGTTTTTTCTTTGGTTTTCCGCTCGGTGTTTGGTACTCACATTGGAGTCCAACCGAGAAATTTCACATTGAAAGTAAAACGCTCCTTAAGGCGACTTCCTATCCTAAGGGACTTGCACTGACTTCCTATCCGGAGGGACTTGAACTATTCTAGTCCCTAACAAAGACAACTTCCTATTCAGAGGGACTCGAACTCGAGACGTTTGATTAAAAATAAATGAATAGTTGGTGCTAGTGAACAAAGTTATTAAGATTGGACTGCTGAGAAAAAGTCTCTTCAATTTGAAAACCCCAATGGTACACTTGCAGCTTCAGCAGACAGACCAACCACCATTCCAACTTTTTGCACAACTTGCAAGTATATACTTTATCTAAAGCACGGGTGTTTTGTCACGGCAAAATTTTTACTAGTAAAATTGAAGTCTTATCCATAAATAATTATATTATTTTTTTGTGCATACTAATATTGGAATATTATTTTATCGATTTGACTGCTTATTCATCATTTTCATGTTATCAACCACGTAGCTTAATGTAAGCATATACACTACAATTTGATTTAAGAAGATTAATTCTATATGTAGGACACTAGTTGATTTAGGGTGCATTTGGTATATAAAGTTTTTTCTAAACAGATTTTTTTTTTTGGAACCCCACTCATGACCTCGATCCAAGTTAGGTTATTAGATTAAATTAAAGTCAGGTTGAGGATCAAGTTCTGAAGCAGGGTCGAATATCGTGTTGATGTTGGGGCTCAAGACAATTGCCCGGGTCAGGGGCCATGTTAAAGCGTGGAGATTCGGATTCATTGTCATAATATTTGCCTAGATCGATTATATCTAAATGCTTTTAGAATGATATATTTTTTTTGCTAACTAAAAATATTTTCTAGAAAAACATTTTCCTCCCTACCAAACACAACTTTAATATAATTATATTACATGTTATCACCGTTGTATTGTTCGTAAGGCATAACCTCAAAAGTAGGGGTGTACATAGGTCGGTTTGGTTTGGTTTTTCACTAAAAAAAAACCTAAATCAATTATGTCGGTTTATTAAATCTAAAAACCAAATCAAACCACGCAAAATCATTTTTTTCGGTTTCGGTTTTAGTTGGTTCTTTCAGGTTTTTTACAACTATACGGTGTTTGAAAAAGAGATCAAATATATTTTCACTTACCTGCGTGATAAGCTAAACTTAAGAAATGTTAAATAATAGAAATTCGTAAAAACGGTAAAATTCACATGAGTACAATTTTTATTTTTTTGAAATATCAACGTTCATTATGTTAAATTAATATGATTAAAGGATACAGTCAAACTGAATACAAAACGAAATATTTACAACGTAAATTGTTAACTTCGAATTTGAAAAACTATAACAATATAATTGTAAGTTCGGATCTTAATACAAAATAAAATAGTTACAAATTTTACAAGCCCAAATTTGAAATAAAATATATAAACATTGAAAACTATAAACTAACTAAAAATATATTAACAAAGTAGATTATAAATAATATTTTTTATCTATAAATAAAATAAAATTATATATATAATATTTACAA
>JAJOOS010003331.1:0-81052 GCA_029582725.1 Solanum chiquidenum | reverse complement strand
CAATTCATAGCCTTCAATTAATATCCAACACGAACTAGGGTTAGAATTTGGAAAAGAAGGAGAAACATGGGTCTCATGGGGAATTCTTCAAGAAACCATCCATACAACATAAATTCATCCATAATTGTTCATATAACATCAATCAAAGTCAGTTTATAACATCAATTTCACTTTAGAAAGAAGACCCACGTTTTTGGATTGAAACCTAGAAATTGGAGATTTTGAAATTCATCTTGAAGGGGCCTCTTGGGGAAAGAAATCCCAAGATTGATGAGCAGCCATACCTTATTGAAGAATTAACCATGAAAATCCGAGTTGAAACCTTGGAGAGTTGGTCTTCTTCTTGAAGCTCCAATCTTCTTCAATGGAGTTCTTGGGAAGAGAGATAGTAGAGAGGAGGAGCTTTAGGTTTAGATCTTTGGGTTTTGTGTTTTAGTGATAAAACTGGGGTAAATTGACTTAAAAATCATTATATACACGTCCCCTAAAGTACCTAAAATACCCCTCACTTAGTTGGACTCTTTAATGAAATAAAAGTTGATTTCTTAATTTTTGAATTTTCGTCGCGAAACAAGTCCGCGACGCGGAGCTGTTCCCTGAAAATATTTGGAATTAAATTTCAAGACAGTAGAGTTCGCGATACGACCGCGTCACGAACTAAACTTTTTCTCCTTGGGTGAGCTAGTCCGCGACGCGCCCTTGTTCCCTCTAGTTGCAATCTACAATCTGCCAAGGCAGCTTGCTTGGCCAAGGTTGGGGTCCTCCTCGGGGCCCCTTAAGGTGGCCTCGGAGTGTCGTATTCAAATGTTGACCTTATAAACATATATTTACCTAATTTAAACCTTTTTACAAGATTAAACCATCATACGACACTCCCAAACCTGCCCAAAACCTAAGAACACGCTAGGACACATTCTTCTCTAGTTTCCGGACGTCTTGGTCGTTTCTTGACGTTTAGACTTTTACTCTTCCAAACTAAGTCAATTACATCAATTTAGGTTTAGAAACATAATTTTAAATATTTTAAAGTAATTATTCATAAGGTGAGGCTCTCACTTAAGTCATAGAATTTTCGGGGTGTTACAAAGGTGCCTCTGCAGGTATAGAATCAATGTCTACCTCTGGGGATGCATCTACTGGGGCTGCTCTCCTCCTATATGCCTCCTTTCGAGTGTACTCGACCTCTATACACCGGATGTCTGTGGAGGATGTAAGAGTGACCTCCAAATCTCTCGTCTCATCACGAGGAACTCTAGCACACCGGCACAACTCTATAATCAACACCGGGAATGGAAGGGACATCTGTCTCTCTTGGCCCTCATGGCCATCTCCTGCTCTATGATAAGTCCAATGTCAATGCTCTTCTTAGATATGATCGACCCGAGGCAGGCTGCCTTAGGATGGTGAAGGATGGACTCATTCTGGGATGGCATAATGGAGTTGCTGATGAATCTGAGCCAATATCTCGCACTGACATTCAAGTCCTTCTTCTCGATCAGAAGTCTAGCCTCAATTCACCTCGGGGTGGTGTCAGAGATGAGGGGAGCTAGCCAGCCCTTGAGCTCATCCAAGGGTGTGGTAGTGGTAGCCAGATTGGGGTAGTCAAAATCTGACCCCTATCAAATACCGCATTGATGTGATCACGGCTACAATGCACTACTATTCCCCGTACCATGATAGACCGCACTGGTCTGAAAGTACTAGTCTTCTTCTTTCCCTTAGGGACCAGGTCACCATATGCCGAGTAAAACTCCCGGACCCATGTAGGAATATAGGGGCCTCGGGGCCTAGTAAACTGCTCAAAGCGATGATACTGGAGGATGTTCCTCACTGTGGAGTATCTACCCACTAAGCCCTTTGTGGATAACAACTTCTCCTCTAAAATTGTCCGCAACTCATCGACTTTCAATCTATTAAGTAGCTAGGGAGGAGGAACTAATGGTGGCACTGGGCCACAGGTGGTGCCGGAGTTGGCACTGTACCAGCTGCAGGAAGATTGGCTGCTGGGTGAGATCTAGCACGAATCTCTGCTCCCCTAGACTGCAGAGGCTGGTCATCATCTGGCTCGAAGAGTTCAGCCTGGGAGTCAATGGAATCTCTCTCCCTGTCGGAGTTGTGCTCCGGGGTCTCAGATATGGGCCTTTTCCCCTTGACCTTGCCTCTCTTGGGAGGTGTCGTCTTTCTCTTTTTAAGAGGATTGGCTCCCCCTTCATTTATCACTATGCCAGGTGCTCTTTTACGGGGTGGCATGTCGAGGTTGGTTCAAGCCATATATGCAAAAACATAAAAAAGAGTTAGATTTTTGTTCAAGAAAAATTGCATAAAAAATAGTTGTAGACAGACTCGCCGAACCGATCGGAGAGTCACCGAATCACTTTGGCGAGCCAAATCGGGCTCGCCGAAAGGATTGGCTCAAAATTTCCCAGAAAACTTGGCATGTCGGTGATGGGAGGGCCCTTTCGGCAATCACCGACAATATTCGACGAGCAAGGACTAGCCTGTTGAAAGTTACAGTGCATTTTAGGGGTTAGGGGAGCAGAAAGGGCGATCAAGAAAGACAATCGGCGAGTCGCCGAGTGCACTTGGCAAACTCAAGCTTCTCGCCGAAAGTTACAGAACCCCAACTCAATATTAGCAGGAAATTAAAGGCGATCTAGGGGGATTCAGCGAACCACCAAGTGGTTCGGCGAGCTCGACCCAGCTCGCTAAACAGCCCAACGTGCTTACTTTCAACCCCGACTTCCAAATTCAATCCCGCAGTCCCCAAAAATAAAATCAAAAGATGCACTCCCTCAATTAGACTTAGATCCATTAGACCCATGCCCCCGGAATACTCAGACTTTTCCTGATTTGGCTAAATTTGGCCATTTGATGACTTTTGCCCTTAAGAATGACGTCAACTGCTCCATCATTGGGCAAAGTACATCATTTGGCGCAAATGCGGGTTACTTAGACTTTACCCGACTAGACCCAACAACAACACAACCCAACCCAACAAGATTTTGATCAATTTTAGCACTACAATTCAGGAAATCAACAATATAGCCAATTTAGGCAAGATATTAGAATTAAATTAAGCACACATGCACACGAGCACAAAACAATGAAATCAGAGAGGCCCAACACACATCACTAAGATAAGATCAATTGCAAATGAGTAAAATTCGCTAAAACAAATTCGGGTTTGGAAAACCAACCTTTAATGCCGATTAAATAAGTTGAAAAGCTAGGCGGCAAAGATATCCAACTCCGATCACACAAATGATGACTAGGAATTGGTAAAATTATGAAAATATAGGAAAATATAGTGAGGGCGTGAGTTTGGAAAGTTGAAAAGTGAGGGAATGTGAAAGAGTTTGAAAGTTTAAACCTTTGGACTTTAAAATCGTCCAGTTCTCGCCCATTCGGCGACATTAGTCTTGTTCGCCGACCCACTCGGCGACACGTCGAGTGGGCACTTACCTCACCGAGTTTTACAAGACCTCCAGTTAATGTGGGGGACCAAACGGCGGACAAAGCCATGATCGCCGACCTGGTCGGTGATTGATCAATTTGCTCCTGGCTCATCGAGTTTTACAAACTCTTATTTCAAAATTGCTTTAGTCCAACGGCAGTCCAAGTCGGGCTCACCGACCTCTTCAGCGAGTGGCCGACTAGACATTTTGCTCACCAATCTCCACTTTTCAAACACATTCCACACTTTAACCTGCACAATCAACACACGATTATTTCACAAACAAAAAGAAAGCAAATAAAACTTGGATTGCCTCCCAAACAACGCCTTAGTTAACATCGTGACACGACACAAGTTCTCACTCAAAATTCATTCTTGGGGTTGGACATAGTATCACTAGGCAAACCCCCTTGTTGTCTCGGGTTTAAATGAGACGAGATATGACCTATCTTTGTCTCCAACTGTTTGATAGAGACGAAATGAGAGGTAACCATTTGGTTAAGGGTCGACACATCTTCTTTCATCTCTTTCAAAATTTTGTCAGACCCCTCAACATTGTTGAGAATACAAGACAACATATCCTCAGATCGGCCACCCTCCGAATCCTTTGGCTTTTGACGCTCGTGGGGAGGAATATACCTGTCCTTCTCCCTATCCCTTTCCTTCCAAGTAGGGTTACGATCCCTCCACTCTCTATCATGATCTTTCCAGCTTTCATCCCTGTTCCAACCTTGGTTACCACCCTACCTTGGGTAGTTTAAATGACAACCACCTCCTTGGTTGGCTAGGAAGTTCACCTCTTCATTGTACAACGCTTTAAGTTGGTCCTCATCTGGATTAACACACCCGACACCCACATTATTGACACTTCGAACACCAGCTCCCATGACATTTTTGTCCAAAAATGTCAAGTTGTGTCATGATCTTTTCCATGTTCTGATCCCTCTCTTGGTCTTTCTCAAGCTGCTCCTTGGTCAATTTAAACGTGAGAGGGGAGACTTGATCTTTGCGGGTGTACCAAGCCCGATTAATTGTGGTCATATCATCCAAAAGCTGGGCTGTTATAATGTAAGGTTGTTGCATCAAACCCCCCGGAGAAAGTTGGTCATCTACACCCTTGTTCACCGAATCAAGACTTCGGTAAAAATATTACAACAAAACATTGTCGGGCAAACCATGAGTTGGGCATTGCAACACCAACTTCTTGAATCGCAGCCAAGTCTCATGAATTGGCTCACCCTTCAAACGCTTGTAGATTTGGATGATGTCCCAAAGAGTCATCATCTTCGAAGGAGGGAAAAATTGCACTTGAAATGCGATGACAAGATCTTCCCATAAAGTGATTGATTCTTGTGGCAATTCAGCCAGCCACTTACATTCTTTTATGATTAAAGAAATGGGGAACAACCTCAACCGAACCAAATCTTGGGATATGTTCTTGAAGGAGAACGACCCGCAAACATCAACAAAGTTTCTAATATGCTTATGGGGGTCCTCATGAGCCAACCCACAAAACAACCCTTTCAATTGCAAGAGCTGCAACATAGTACTTGTAATATGGAACACAACGTTCCCTTCATTCGGAGGCAAGTGAATGACACCTATTCCACCCAATAGATGAGGGTCATTAACATTAGGCTCATTGAAATCGTTGAGGTTGCCATGTCATCTTGGTGGCCCACTTGGCTACCACTGCTTCCGTTCACACTAATTTCCTCTGTTCAAAACAACAACACACAAACCAAAACTAAAAGTAAGTAGATTCAACAATGACTAACAAGAACAAAATTCAACTTAACCAACGAATCTTAACCAACACCACTCCCCGACAGCGGTGCCATTTTGATTTAATAACGTTATCAAAGATACTTCATCCAATTCTAAGCGTCGACGATCGTTAGTCAGTATATAACCCAACTAAATGAGTTGGGGTCGAATCCCACAAGGAGTGGTATGTGTTTAAGATTCAATAGAAAAGTACGAATATGTTCAAATCAGTCAAAGGAATAGGCATTTACGAATAAAAACATAATTCAAATTAGGGGGTGACACGAATGTCAAATAACAGGGGGTTTTGATTTGAAATTTTCAGCTACAACAATAACAAATAACATGACAATAACAATAATAAGACGGGTTCTTGGGATATGATTCGATTATAGGTTAATGTAGACAAATGGGTAATTGCAACTCTTAGGAACTAGATGAATATTAGTGAATAAGCTAGACTATAGAGGAGGTAAACTTTCTCTCGAACAATTTACCCCGAATCAAGTCAATTTCTCTCGAACATCGACAAGCATACAAAATATGAACAACCTACGCCTTAGTTCATTCACATTCTCAAGCTGAATGTGCGGAAAAAGGGTTTAGGATTCACTCTTCGAGATGAACCCATGACAACCCAATACCTACTGACCATCAATCAAAAATCTTGGTTTTAAAACCTCTCTCTCGAGCAAGCCAAAAACACGAAGGTAGAACTGTATTTGCAACTACAATTCTTTAAGTTAAACCACAATTAATGTTTGAAATCACTTCTAAACAATATTTGAACTAACAATTAGCAATACCCATGAGCTAAATCAACCCATAATCATATAATCACACCCCAAGAATTGGGGTTTTAGCTAGACATCATAAAAAGATAAAAATCATTACCAAATTGTGTTTCCATCAACTGGGTAAGATTAATTTCATCTTTACAAATGTCCAAATTGAAGAATCTCAAAGACCCACTTCCAATTTCTCAAAAGTGAAAAACTTCAATTCTACAAAGCTATGAAAAACTTGTCTCCATACTCAGAGTTCAAACTGAAAATTAATTCTAAATTTTTTTCAGAATAAAACTTGATACTAAACTTAATGTTTGGAAATGTATTTGTAGTAGCCAAAAATATGTTGCGAAGGGCCATTCGGGCAGTAAGTCGGGCTCGCCGATCAGTTCGGCGATCCGCCCTTTGGTCAATTCCATCGCCTTTTTGCCTTGGCCTTCAGCATCCTTCAGGTCGGTAACTTTGGGCGATCTAACTCTGCATCACGGAACCACTTGGCGATCCGCCGACTGCTCCTTTCTCTCGCCAACTTGATTTTCTCCTTCAAGGCTTGGCACACTGGAACTTTAAGCGGTCAAATGGCTACTCGGCGACTCGCCAAATGGACTTGGCGATCACCAGGCTCTCTTTTCTTCCTTGTTTCAGCTCTCTTCATTCCTTTTTGCAAATTAATGTCCATGCTTGTTCCTCAATCGAAATACCTAGAAATCAAGGATTTTACATCAGTTATTGGCACAAAATAAGCATTTGAGGACACTAAATCTATCCAAATAAAGCCCTAAATGAGTCCAAATCTTGATTAACGTTTCAAAGACACTTCATCCAATTCTAAGTGTGAACGATCGTTAGTCGGTATATAACCCAACTAACTGAGTTGGGGTCGATCCCACAGAGTATAGCTTTCTTTGAATTCAAATACGAAAGTATGATGATGACCTTTGCAGCTGAGCAACACACACTTAAGAGTTTAATAATCAAATTTTCAAGATGTCGTTACCAAAACACTTCAAAGTATTAACAAGAAACAATCAGATAATTAGAACACACTTGGGGGATTGACTAACCAACTATCGAATTCAACTTAATAGGTGTACATCATTGCGGATAATGCTAATTCATCACGGGTAAACTGAACTATAAGTAAAACAACTTTCTCTTGAACAATTACTTTATTTCCGTTGAGTTTTCTCGAACCTCAACACTATCCATAAGCTAACCAGCACACGTTCTCATCAAATCCACTCTTTTGAGCTAGATACAAAGGGTGGGTCTTGGGTTTCACTTTCTCAAGATGAAACTGTCAAGACCCACTACTAAGAATGCCAAATTACTATGTTGGTTCCGTACTTCTGTCTCGAGCAAGCACAAAACTCTAAAGTCTATCACACCAAAGATGCAATAATGAAGTTAAACCACCATAATAATTTAGACCCGCTTCAGATTAACATCAACAATCGCTAATTGATAACACCCATTTAGTAGAATGCAACAATTGGTCACATTGTCAAACCCCCAACGTCAGGGTTTTAGCCAATCATGGAGAAAAGATGAAAATCAACACCTGCCACATTTTCCATAGTTGGATAAATGAAATACGAAAGTTAAAATCAACTAAAATCTTCTCTATTACAAATCTCAATGAAAAACCTTGCTAAAATCACTTGAAATCCACAAAGGTAGTGTTTTTGCTCTCAATCTTTTGTTTCTCACGTTTCTGAATGCCTTCTCTCTCTTGCAAAAATCAATTTATGCAAGACTGATGTGTGGCTATTTGGGACCAATCGGTGAGGTAAGTCGGACTTCACCGACTGTTCGGCGACTCACCTATTTTCCTTCATCTTGCCTTCATTTTCACCTCTTCTTAGTCCAACCACTCTAATTTTAGGCAAGACAGATCGGGATCACCGAGTGATTCCGCGATGTGCCTTTTTTCCTTTCATCTCGCCCATCAACACTTATTTGGATCTCAGCAGTACTTTCGGCAACCTGGTCATCCATCGCCAATGTGATTGGTGTCACACCGAGTGGAAATGCTGCTCGCCAAAGCTACTCCTAATCCGGCCTCAACGTTCTGTAACTTTAGGCGGTAGAGTGGAAACTTGGTGAGTCACAAAGTGTCATCGACGATCATCAGGCTTGTTTTTCCCTGCACTTTTTTGCTAGTGTTGTCTCTACTGCTCATTTCTGTCCTAGCTTTGTTCCTCAATCCATATATCTGAAGATCAAGGGTTTTACATCAGTTGTTGGAACAAAATAGGCATTTGAGGACACTATATCATTATAAATAAAGCCCTAAATGAGTCCAAATCTCGAACTCATCAACATTATCAAAGACACTTCATCCAATTCTAAGAGTCAATGACCGTTAGTTAGTGTATAACCTAACTAAATGAGTTGGGGTCGAATCCCATAGGGAGTGGTACGCGTTTAAGATTCAATAGAAAAGTATGAATATGTTCAAATCAACCAAAGGAATAGACATTTACGAATAAAAGCATAATTCAAATTAGGGGGTGACATGAATGTCAAATAACAGGGGGTTTTGGTTTGAAATTTTTAGCTACAACAACAACAATTAACATGATAATAACAATAATGAGACGAGTTCTTGGGATGCGATTCGATTATAGGCTAATGTAGACAAATGGGTAATTGCAACTGTTAGGAAATAACTGAATATTAGTGAATAAGCTAGACTATAGAGGAGGTAAACTTTCTCTCGAACAATTTATCCCAAATCAAGTCAATTTCTCTCAAACATCGACAAGCATACAAAATAAGAACAACCTACGCCTTAGTCCATACACTCTCTAGAGATGAATGTGCGGAAAAGGGTTTAGGATTCACTCTCTCGAGCTGAACCCATGACAACCCAATACCCACATACCATCAATCAATAATCTTGGTTTTAAAACCTCTCTCTCGAAAAAGCCAAAAACAAGAAGGTAGAACTGCATTTGCAACTACAATTCTTTAAGTTAAACCATAATTAATGATTGCAATCACTTCTAAACAGCATAATCACATAATCACACCCCAAGAATTAGGGTTTTAGCTAGACATCATAAAAAGATAAAAATCGTTACCAAATTGTGTTTCCATCAACTGGGAGATTACTTTCGTCTTTACAAAGGTCCAAATTAAAGAATTTCAAAGACCCACTTCCAATTTCTCAAAAGTGAAAAACTTTAATTATTTAAAGCTAAGGAAAACTTGTCTCAATACTCAGAGTTCAAACTGAAAATTATTTCTAAAGATTATTCAGAACAAAACTTGATACTAAACTTAATGTTTGGAAATGTATTTATAGTCGCCAAAAATATGCTGTGAAAGGCCATTCAGCGCAGTAAGTCGGGCTCGCCGATCAACTCGGCGATCCGCCATTTGGTCAATTCAATCGCCTTTTTGCCTTGGCCTTCAGCATCCTCCAGGTCTATAACTTTGGGCGATTTAACTCTGCATCGTAGAACCACTCGGCGATCCACCGACTACTCCTTTATCTCTCCAACTTGATTTTCTCCTTCAGGGCTTGTCATACTGGAACTTTAGGCGGTCAAATGGCTACTCGGCGACTTGCCAAATGGACTTGGCGATCACCAGACTCCATTTTCTTCCTTCTTTCAGCTTGCTTCATTCCTTTTTGCAAATTAGTGTCCATGCTTTGTTCCTCAATCCATATACCTGGAAATCAAGGATTTTATATCAGTTATTGGCACAAAATAAGCATTTGAGGACAATAAATCTATCCAAATAAATCCCTAAATGAGTCCAAATCTTGGACTCATCAACACCCCCAACTTAAAATTTTGCTTGTCCTTAAGTAAAACTCAAGTTCAACAGTTCAAAGAGGATGTCTCAAACAGTGCTACACAAGACTCAATCATGAGTGCACACGATAAGATTCAACTTACTCATGCAAGTATCAATTGTGCACTCAAAGATTCAAGTTGTGACTCATTGTTATCTAAGATTCTCAAGCTCACAATACTTACTTCAAATGCAAGTTCATGCTCAACACAGGTACTCAAATGCCCTCACACAAAGTATGATTTCATATTTACACACAATGGTTCAACCCTTTATAGTTCCGGATCAAATACAACTCTCACAGTCACAAAGATGAACACATGCATGACTTCACCCATAGGTATGCCCTTATTTTCGAATCAACTCTTGTTTCCGCTTACTCAAGATCAAAAAGGTCTTTCCAAGGCTTGTAACTGGGCTGAGTGTAAATGTATGATCGATTAGACTCAGTGGCTACTATCCTCATGAAATGTGGTATGAACAACACTTTTTTTCCTTTTCTTCATCATTCTCAAAATTTACCCCATTATTCACCTCTCATGGAATACCGGACACCCCATTTCTTTTGAACTTTCATAACTTTATTTCAAAACTTTTTCATTCTTCTTTTTTTTCTTTTTTTTTTGTATGGAGGGGTTCCATCTTTTTTAAAACCATGGGTCAAAGGGGGACTTCTTTGCACTTCTTGATTTACCTTCTTTTTTCACCACACCGCCAACTTAGGTTTTTGGCCTAAGTTGGCTATCCCAACAAACCACAAATCATGAGGATTATGGATGAATGGATAAAGAAAGGTCGCAATTTCATCAAGTTTCTTTCAAGGAAAGGGTAAGGCTCAAAGGGTGTTCAAGAAAAGTTCACACATTCACAAGGTAGGCCACAAAAGAGGTATAATGTCAAATTATTTCATTCTTTAAAATTGTTGCCTAAGATCATTTCAAGAGCTTGCATCACTTAGTCAACCAGACCAACGGGGCAAATTCTAGGTGTCATCACACTTGGTTCACGATAAGCTCATCACACAAGACATTGGCACCATTATTAAACAAGTTTCCACACTTGCACTAGTGTGCAATGTTCATCACAAGAGACTCATTCAATAACCGGCTAGTCATAACGAGATGCAAAAAGTTCACATATTATCTATGTAACTTCATTTGGCCTCATCGTAGCCGCACACCCATTTTTGTTCGATTGAGAGCACTATTCAAGTCATCGGTATTGATCACAACCAACACTCAAATTTGCACAAGAACAACCACAATTAAATACATAAGAGGTGGCAAATTTTTTTAGAAGGGTCCAAAAATCATTTACATTCAGGGCTTGGCACACTGGAACTTTAGGCGGTCAAATGGCTACTCGGCGACTTACCAAATAGACTTGGAGATCACTGGGCTCTTTTTTCTTCGTTCTTTCAGCTCGCTTCGTTCCTTTTTGCAAATAGTGTCCATGATTTGTTTCTCCATCCAAATACCTGGAAATCAAGGATTCTACATCAGTTATTGGCACAACATAAGAATTTGAGGACACTAAATCTATCCAAATAAAGACCTAAATGAGTCCAAATCTTAGAGTCATCACGTTCTCATATCCATTCGACTACCCCCATACAAGAGGTGGTTGAAAAGCAAAATCAATTCTTTATCAATGAGTTACTCTTAATAAAAATCTTGAGGAGGTCATGAGACTCCAGAGGGGCTTGATAAAAGTCCATGAGTGAGTTAAGTGTTGAGTTCGAGAAAATGAACTCATATTCATATAAATCGTGCGTTTGAGCTAAAAGGGAGTTGAACTCTCTTCTCTAAGTCTTGTTTCAGCTGAGATCCTTATGAGAAAGTATGTTTAGAGCTTGGGGTAGCATTTTTGCCCTAAAAGATAATAATGAGTTCTAAAGAGTATGGGATAGATCTTTTCAGAGGTCCTTTCAGTAACAGAGTAATGTTATAAAGAGAAGATTTAATGATCCTATCGTTATAATGATGGTATGATAATTCTGTCTAAGGTTATAAATAGGAACAAGAGAATGAGCTTTCACTATAAGAAATAGCTAAATGAGAGCCCTTAGTTGGTTCTGAATAGTAATGCGGGAAAATTCTAGTTGGTATGGCAGAGATGATAAAAGTAACCTTGTTCCATACCCAGTCCAGCTGTCATTCGAGGAAGAATGATCCCAAGGGGGAGATATTGTAACACCCAGAATTGTTTTGAACTAAAACTCGAACCATCCTTCGTGGTAAGTAGGATTTTACCAAGGAATTCAATATTTCTTAAGTATTAAGATCATTAGATATAGCACCTTGAGTTTCAAAAAGAATTAAAGAGAATTCATTCAAGTCATTCCTAGGTTCTTCAAAGTTTTGGGTCAACTTAAAATGACCGTAGCATCAGTAAAGGATGAATTAGGTGGCCTATAAGATATACAATGAAAGTTCTTCGAATTATCTTCCCAACACCACCGAGTTAGCTAAATTTCCTTCTCGTATGAGAGAGATATGGCCGTTTGAAGTCGGGCTGTCCAATTAAGGAAAGTTACCCGAAAATATGAGGATTATTTTGGTCTTTTCCTTACCCAATCGGATTTAAGCATTTTTAGTAAGGTTTTAGGAGTCTAAACTGATTAGAATTAGTTTCATTAATCCCCAAAAGAGTTTAGGGTTTTAGATTGAAGATTCAAGAGGAGAAAAAGTTTAAAGTTTCAAGCGTTCGTTCAAAAATTCAAGATTTCGCCAATAACCTAGTTCTTTGAGGTATGTAAGCTTCCATAGTATTGAGTTTGTTCACCCACACGCCAATCATGAGTTTCTTTTGCGAATCTATCCATAAATATTGAGCAATTTAATTTCTTGATGAGTTCTTGATAAGTGTTCTTGAAGTTTCCTTATCGATTAAGTTTTGATGTAAGATTCTACTTGGGTCAATTTCAAACGACCATATCTCTTAGAATATAAAGAGTTACGTGAGACATTACCTATTAAATTAAAAGTATTTGAATCTACTTTCCAATTCCACCAATTTTGCGTCATTCTAATTTCTTAGTAAAAAGTTATGACTATTTTAGTAACCTATACAGTGCTGTTACGAATTTAGCCGACGGGAAAGCATTAAAAAGGGTTGTCTTTGTTATTTTTACCTCCAAGAAAACTCTAAACGAATATATTGACTAATAAAAGTCTCAAAACAATAAGATTTTCATCTTTTAATCCATCATTCTCCTCTCTCAAACCCTAGGGCAAAAATCCTAAGGAAAAATCAAAGTAGAAAACTCCATTCAAGATTCTTCTTCAAGGTAAGTCTTTTTCCAAGAATTCCATTTTTTTAAACTCAAATCCCTCCATACAATTATGAATCACTAATGAAAATCACAATTCTTGGCCATAGAGATTTCAAAAAACTAATTCAAGAATCTCAAGAAAGGTTTTCTTGATCGTTTACCTCCAAGCTAGGGTTTCAAGGCTTCTAATCAAGTTCTTCTTCAAAATCCTTTCAAGATTCTTCAAGAACCTTGTTTTTCCAAGTATGTAAGGCTATCATATTATTGGACTAGTTCATCCTCACGCCCTCCATCTACTCTAAAATCAGTAAAAGAGAAATTGAGGATTCTATCCCTGGATTTGAGTATTCTTGAGATAAGTTGATTTGAGTTCTTGAGTCCATAGTTCTTTTAAAAATTCTATTAATTATTGAGTTTTAAACTGAGTTTTGAGGAAGTAAGTATGAAAATGAGAAAAGTCGTATACATGAGTTCTATATTATTATGTAGACCCCCGAGTCGAGTCATTCATGCCCATAAATTCCGCATGAACTCCATAATTTGAGTATCTTTGAGAGGAGTAGTATCTTCGAGTTCTAAGTCTTTGAGCATTGAGTTCCTAATCCTTTTGAGATTATATTCCTACTGATGGGACTACTACATGTTACCCATGAAACCCTTGAGTTGAGTTGTTCATGCCCATAATTCCGCATGAACCCTATGAGTCGAGCAATCTAGAGATGGGTAGTATCATTGAGTCATGAGTTCTGAGTACTATGGTTCTTTATTTCTATAAGATCCCTAAGTTGAGTCATTCATGTTCAAAATTCCACATGAACCCTATGATTTGAGTTATAAATTTTAAAAATCTTTTTAAAGCCAACACTTGGGTTCTTAAATTGAGTTTTGAGAAATTAAAGATGAGTTTTGAGAAAAGAGTTTTCTAAAACATGATTAGTATGACAATCGAGTATGCCATCAATGTATGAGCAGTATGGTATCTAGATATACCATCAATGTTTATGCAGTATGACTTCCCGAGTCATCAATGATCACATTATAATATGATTTTGAAATGTTTTTGAGAAAGAGTAGAGTTTAGTTCATTTTAAAAAATATGATATATGGGAACTAAGTATTCCTAAGATTAAATGTTTTCACATTTAAGATGAAAGGAAATTGAGAATTTCAAAAGAGTTTCGAGCAGTTTGAGTACTATCTCTTTTAAGAGAAAGTTTTTTGAGTAATAATTTCAAACCACAGAAAAAGTTAAGTTTTTAAGCATATGAGCTACGTATATTTTTAGGAGTAGTATTGAGCACCGATATGGGGGCGAGTTCAGATAACTTAAGTCTCCATAAACCATGTAGCCAACGTGGGTAGAAAGGGTCATACTTTTTAGATGATTCCTTAATGATTTTTAGCATAGACTTGTGGATCCACTTAGTT
Organism: Solanum chiquidenum; assembly: GCA_029582725.1. NCBI lineage: Eukaryota > Viridiplantae > Streptophyta > Magnoliopsida > Solanales > Solanaceae > Solanum > Solanum chiquidenum. The sequence goes on along the minus strand of JAJOOS010003331.1, from coordinate 66,534 downwards.
GAGATGTTCTATATCCCAACAAAGTATAGGACGGTTCTGGCAGCGTGGGCGAGACGCTGTATCATCACATAGCTCATAGTGATGGTTGTCGGTTAGAGAAACTTCCACAGAGTTATATTGTATTTTTATATGTACAAACTAAGTTATTATTGTATTCTTCAATACATTGAGTTTCTATCTACTGTTTTAAAAGCTTTCCATAGATATTGCATCTTTTACTGTTGCTTTATCCTTGAGTATCATGAGTTGAATATCTTGAGTTGAGTACCTTTGAGTTGAGTATCTTATTCTTGAGTTGAGTTGAGTTGAGTGAGTTGAGAAGAGGTAAGTATGTTTCCTTTTTATCAAGTTCAAGCCTATATTTATGCTTTAGAATTCCCGTTACATGTTCGTACATTCCACGTACTGAACCATTTGGCCTGCATCATTTCATGATGCAGATACAGGTATTCGGGGTCATCAATAAGAGCTTTGTTGATACCACATGGAGTTCGAGTTAGCTATGGTGAGCCTCCTTGATTTCAGAGGATTTCATTTTCTTTTCATCTTTGTTAGGATGTCGTGGGTCTTGTCCCGACTTCCATCTTTGTCATTTAGAGGCTTCATAGATAGACAGTAGAGTTTGAGAAGTCTGTTTCATTTATTTTGTTAAATGTTTTAAAGACTTGAGATGCCTATTTCTAGTGAGTTGAATATATTATTTTTATTCAGTTTTTAAGTTTTGTATGCTTGAATTAGTCTTTCGCTTGTAGTCAGCCAGGATGAGAGTTCACTTGGGGACAAACAATGGTTTTCGAGTGCCGGCCATGTCTAGGGTGTATGATCGGGTTGTGATACGGACCTCAACTTTTGACCCAATAACCGACTTCTGAACCAAGACCCAATCTTGACACTTGATACATGACCCGATTTCTTAATGACGAACCCAACTCTGACTCCCAATGCATGACCTAACCCTGACTCCTGACTTAAAATCAGATCCAAACTCCTGACTCATGGCCCGATTCTGTCCTCAACGTGGACATGACCTCGACTTACCACCCAAGACTCGATCCCAACTCTCGAACCGGGACACCACTTTGAACTGAGACTCAACCTTGATGTTTGACCCAGAATCCAACTTCCAAAATAAGATTAGATCTCGAAACCCAATCTGAAACCCAAGCTTTGACCGGGATGATCAATTTGAGACCTAAACTTGACATTTGACGTAGGATCCAACCTCGACTCTTGACCCATGACATAAAAATAGACTTAGAACCTCACCCGACACCGAATTCAAGATTTGACCTTGACCTCGATAGTTGACCTGGGATTTGACCTCAAATCTTGAGTCGAAACCCAATATCCATAATGGGATCCAACCTTGACCCTATTTGAGACTTTGGAGTTGGGTATCGAATCGAGGTTACAAGTTAGGTCCTAATTCGAGAATCAGGAGTTGTATCTCGTATTAGTATTGGGAATCGATACCCAAACCATGAGTTAGGGTGGAAAGTTGAGGTGTGAAGTTGAAAAAGTGTTTTTCTTAATTTTGGAGGTGAGAAATTTTTCTTAAATTTGACACAACATCTAGTTCACATTTCCAGAGCTATCCTATACATTATCGGAGTATATGACAACAAAATTTAAGTTATGGATCAATCTAAAAATACCTCAATGAGGCAAGGTTAGGAGTCACCCGAATCAATGGCACAATCATATCTACACTTCGGCACAGATTATGGGGTTTGAGTTATCTAAAGTCTTACTCAAATCGGTACTCAATACTACTCCCAAAATATGCAATAATGCTACTAATATTTGTGTTGAGTTACTACTCTAAAGACCCTCTTTAAGGAAAATTAATCTTTACTTTCAAACTGAAATATCTTCTAAAACTATTTATGCTCTTCTTGAATTAGTTATACTTTTCTCAATACAAAATAGTTCATTTGGTTCCATTAGCATTCCCTTAAAAATTCTTCTCAATTGAGTAACTTAAAATACTTGAACTTTACTTTAATTTAGAAGTCAAGCATGAAAATATTTATGTAAAAACTTTCAACAATTCACAACTAAATAGGGTTCATGTGATAAAATAAGCATGAACAACAATTTAAGAACCGAGATACATGAAGTACTATAATCTCAATGATAAGAATCAAAGTTCAATAACAAGGAATAAAAGTCAATTTGAAGTTCATGAAAACCTTGGTAAAAACCTTAGATCTAGCTCTTACTAACTAAATTTTAGAGATAGAGAGTGAGCACAAACTTAGTCCATCACCATGAGTAGCATACATACTATCATTCTAATGGAAACTCTAACTCTGAAGAGGAACCCCAAAACTCTCTTCTTGAACTTTTGGATGAGTTTTTGTTTTTTCTAGATATAGGAGAAAGACTTGATGTTAGAATCTTGTTAAGAATTTGTGATAAGAGATTGAGATTGCTTAGAATTAAATTAAATACATGGCAGAAACACACCTTGGTGTTGGAGATTAAGGAGAGAAGAGAATTTAAAAGAAACAATCCCTAAGTCATCCAAGATGAATTTTCTAGTGACCCACCAACTTAACTTAGAGACTGTTTGACATTGATGTAAAAAACTACTTATTTATAGAAGTGTTATAAAATAAAAGGAGAATATTAAACTAAAATAACAAAGAAAGAAAAAGAGAGAAAAAGTAGTAACTGTATTTTGCTTCTATCTTGTATATCTTTATTTCATAGAATGGATGGTTTTATAATCCTTCAAAGTTGGAGTAGTATACTTGCTACAATAATCTACTTGGCCTCCAAGATGAGTGGGCCCCATCTACATGTACATTCAATTCTTTATTTTACTACACTCCTCCTTGGCTGTTCATGTAAAAGAAAAATTATAGTAAAAGAACAAATATGTATCGTTATAATTAAGACACATTGTTTGTTGCTTCATTACAAACTGCTTGAAGAAAGATAGTAGGGCTATTTGTAAGCTGCTTATAAAAGCCTACTTGTGAGCTATTTATAGGAACTTGCATGCGGAGCTACTTGTAAGTTGTATTCTTGATTTCAAGCTTATCTAGGAAACTGTGTAATAGGCATCACAATATGATGTATTTAGTATTCACTGGAGTTTTCATAGATAATGTGCCTCGTTAAAATCAGTAGAAAAAAAAACCCCGTGAAAAAAAGTCCTAGTGAAGGAAAAAGAGCACACATATCTAGAAATACACGTTGAGATCTGCCTCATTAAAAACCTTACCTGAAAAATTCAGTGGGACAAAACCTTGGTTAAAAAAAAAGAGTACAGTGCATATTTACTCCCCCTGATTAAATCATCATTTAATTCTTGTAAAGGATGTCTCCCAATATTATACTTAGCTTTCCAAATATTTATATTAATTGTGTCTTTGTGATCAAATCACATTCATAAAGACGTTGCATCATTGAGCTTATCTTGATATATTGTTTTCTTGTCCGTTGGATATGTTGAATTCAACCAAATACATTTTTGACAATCACTTAGTTTGTGACTTCGTCGGCGTAGACAAATTGTTCATATGACTTGTTTGTAGCAATATTCAAGTGACAAAAACTTTCTTGATAATAATATTGATTGTCTTGTTGTATAATACAATATGATAGTATTTCCACATGAAAACATATATCTCTCTTGAGATCAAACTTGGTACAAATCTAATGATTTCCTGTAGTTTCATAATCAATAAACCTTGACAAGATTGTTAGAATAAATAAATTAATATTTAATTCACTTTGATATCTCTATCGATAAGAATAATGTTATATTTTTCATGCACATTAATAAAATTATTGTACCATGAATAACAATAATAATAATAGCAGAATACATAAGTGCACCAATTGCACTATGACATGGTACTTTCTTACCATTTTAATGAGATCAAAACTGATCTTTATGTTAAGTGATCTCACAATCATTGGGGTACTATTCAATGGAATCGCTTTAAAATCTTTTAAATCCTTTAGGGATTTACATATAACATTTACTGTCTACATGATAATCATTCATCATGCGTATTCAAGTTTTTCATATATTGTCAGACTGATAGAAACCTCATTGCATCCACCTTAGGAGTATATATCTCCATACAATAATATCAGGACTTTTGCGAAAAATCTTTATTTTTCAACGTATAAGCCTTACTTCATATTTTACGATTTCACGTACCGCACAATAATTCATTTGTACCCCACTGACATTATATCTTGATATATGGACAAAATAAGTCCAAAAACATCACTATTCCTAGTGAATTAAAATATACTTGAATTCTTTGGCCAACCATTTATCTGTCAACTTTCGACATATTTAATATCAAGATCCTCGTCATCATTTATAATTTTGAGCGCTACATTATATTCAGATTTCGTCAACGATTATCTGATAATGATTCTAATGTGACATAACTTATCAAGCTCACTTTGTTTTTAATCGTTTTTAGGTACCTGAACCTTTACCAATGTTTTTATAAAGTGTTATGTCACGGTGCTCTTTCTAAAGCACATGCCTCATTATTATGACCATCTTGATCATTTGCTTCTTTTCTTCTTCAAAGAGTTTTATCTTTCGAATCGGTTAATCTATGCCGCTTCATGCGTGCTATAAATTATGTCCCTCAAGGACCTTTTACTGGAGCATTTATAATTGAATTATAACATAGGGTCAGCAATGCGTCTGACAATTGACTTAAATTATTTCTTCAATGAAGATCATATCAATGATAATTCATTACGTATAACTTATTTCTAGTTGCTTATCTCCCCCTAATGTTAGAGAATCTAACATTCACCCAACCTTATTTGGGGACTCATCTTTGTGCATTGCGTAATGATGGAGCAATGAAATAATATACCACACATTTAAATTTATAGATGAGAATTATTTGGTTCCTGACCCAGAACCAATTGTGATAGGGGAACCTTTTTGGCTTGATACGTACACATGTTACTATACTTTAAATAACACATCTCATATCAAATTTCTTTTGGGAGTTTTGTTCTCATAACTAATGGTTTAGCTATAATTGGAGGTATATAATTTCTACTTAAACCACTTGGATATAAATCAAAATCATTACTATATAATTTTATAATTTGAAATGTGCTCTTGATTTAATTCGAGCAAACAACCTTTGCAAAAATCAAATTGTAAGTTGATAATAAAGTACATGTGACCATAGCATAAATGCATCTATTAAAATCATTTAATAGTAAATGGTCCACATGACGGATGAACGGGCCCATATTCACCTTTTTATGCATTCAAAATTTTTTTGGAGATAAAATCTCAATGATAGCAGGTACAACAATAATTTTATCATGAGAACAAACAACAGAAAATTCTTGAGGAATTTATTACCACATAAATTTTCATTTATTTTTGTATCATATTTGAACCGAAATGGTCATCAACCGGTCATGCCAACTGATATTTATTTCAATAAACTTCTACTTTATTTTGCATGTGATTCCATCATCATGTCCATACTTAGTTACCACAAACAACATGAAAACATTGTTAATATTTCACATAAATGTTTATAACCCGCTCTGAATATATGAAAATAAAATTTTGATCTCCGAAAGCGTTTTCCTTCTCCCGCCGCACCTCCCTCCCTTCGTCGAGCCTTTACTTTAATGATTGGAAAAAACATATCGCTTTATCTAAGCTCCAGTTAATCCAATACAAGACAGAGCTGCGAAGCAGATTGACTCTTCTCTTTCCAAAAGTGGAATGTTTTTTTTATGCCATTATCTTCCTGCCAAACCAACTAGTTCGATCCAACCCAGCGGACTTAGAGCAAAAAATGCGTATTTTCAGAATAAGCCTATCATCTTTCAATAGTTCCAACCTATTCTTTCTACCTCCATTCAGAGTTCTAAGAATTGACCAATTGAATATCACTATTTCGAATGAAAACTACCCTTAGATCGAACCTATCCAATTTTTACAGTACGATGGTTGGCTGTTCACGGCCTAGTTGTACCTACCGTCTTTTTTTTGGGGTGCTCTTGAGAACCTCTATCTCTTTCTTCAAGGCCTCATTCGACGCCTATCAGTCTTACATACAATATATTACCCGCAAGTTCATCTTCTTTGATAGGATATTAGATTAGTCAGCAATCCAAGTTTCAACTGGTTCTCAAACTTCAGAGGTGGCCCTACTTCCTTTTTAAAGCAAACATGTGGACATATCAATATAATTTTTTGTTGACTATTTCTTTGAAACTTAAAAAGTTTATTTTGAGACTTACTATAATTCCAATATCATGAGCAATTTTATTTCTTAGGTGGGTAGTAGCACATTAGCTCACCAAAGCTCACAATTAATATTGGATACTACCACATATTTCACAACATTGTTTATGTGGTGAACATCTCATTCAAGGAGAAATATATATCATCATTGTCATGGACAAAATCATTACATTATTTCTCTCAAACCTTCCGTAGAGGTGTGCACTGATATTTATCCAACACTACAATGAAAACAACTTTTAGCGGCAATAAGTATTGACATTAATAAAGAGTGCTAAAGTCTTTACCGGCAATAATTAAGTGCCATTAGAACCAATGTCACTAAAGTCTTTAGGGACATATACAAAGAGTGCTAATTGCCGCTAAAAATACATATTTAGCGGCAATTAATTCTTAATTGCCACTAATGATCATTTTTGATGTAGTGCAATCATACATGAGCACGACATTATCCAAAATTTTCATTATCTGTTGACACATTCACTTCAAGAATGGTCGAAGATTTGATGATTCTTATCACAAGTCATATTCTAGTCAAGAGATTGACTATAATTATATATACATGCTTCATAATTTTCATTATAAGTTTGTTGTCATATCTTGACATTTATCATATTTATATGACACCTCTCAACATCAATTTGAAGGTCAAGTGTACCATCATTTTACTTTCATTTCTTTCGATGAAGGATTTATAGATTTATCAAATTATTAGGTTACATATCAACCGTGTGCCTAATATCTTTCATATCAAATTTGATGACAACAATTATTTTCACTCTTCTAAGGATCAATTTGAGAACTCGTAATGTTCTTTCTTTTATAATTATAACAATGACTATTATTATTTTGTCCCTTTGTGTCTATATTCATATTTTCAACCATAAAGTCATATTGTCATCTTTCAGACTTTTAATATATTGCTATCACATTCACATGGAGCATATACAATGGAATGAACTTCAGATTTTTTTTTTATCAAGAGCCCATCAATTTGCTTAGTTATTATTATATCATCAATATAGTGCGTTGAGACTTGAAATTCAACATCTTAACCATAAGAGGGCGCTTTAGGCCAATGAAACTTAATCTTAATATCTTATCATCATAATACATTAAACTCAAACCCACTGTTTTACTCTTATGATGCGATGAAACTCCAATCCACCTTACCCTTAGCCAATGACATAATGGGTCAAAGTATAATGAAGCACATTTTCAAACCTTGAAAAACATTAGTACAACTTTTAGTGGTTATAAGCATTAATAAATTATTGTTTTGTGAATACATTTTTTCTAACATGCTCATTTGAATAAACTAATATACTATTAGGATGTGTTTGGTATGAAGGAAAACATTTTCTGAAAAAGGTTTTCCAATTTTCTCATGTTTGGTTGGGTTAATTGTTTTGGAAAATGTTTTCCAAATCAATTCATTTTCCTCAAATTTAAGAAAAATGACTTCCCTTCAAAACTTAAGGAAAACATTTTCCAAAACTCTCTTCCAACTTCAAATTACAATTTTTGTTTTGTCCCTACCCTCAAGCCAGCCCCCGACCCCCACCCTCACCCCTACCCCAGCCCCCTACCACCATCCCCCAAATAAAAATAATATTAAAAGTTATTTTTAAAAGATATTTCTAATTTCAATTTTTTATTTTTTTACACCACTCGCCCCACCTCCCCCATCTACCCCCTTCCAGCCCCCCACCCCCTTCAAAAAAGAAAATTAAATTTGTTTTTTTAAAAATATTTTCTACTTCAATTTTTTATATTTTCATCCCTACACTCGACCCTCCCCCAACCAGCCCCCCACCCCCACCCCCAAAAAATAAATTAAGTTTTTTTTTTTAAAAAAAATATTTTCAACTTCAATTTTTTTATTTGTTCACGTCGATCCTCGACTCCCCCGGCCAGCCCCCTACCAGCATCCCACCCCCCAAAATTTTTTGAGTTTGTTTTAAAAAAAATATTTTCAACTTCAAAATTTCATTTTTTCACCCCTACCCTCGACCCCCCTCTACCCCCCACCCCCTAAAAAAATTTAAGTTTGTTTTTAAAAAATATTTTCAACTTCAAAATTTCATTTTTTCACCCCTACCCTCGATCCCCCCTCCCTCCCCCAAGCCCCCAAAAAAAATTTAAGTTTGTTTTTAAAAATATTTTCAACTTCAAATTTTTATTTTTTTACCCCTATCATCGCCCCCCTCCCCCAAAGCCCCCCAAAAAATTTTAAGTTTGTTTTTAAAAATATTTTCAACTTTAAATTTTTATTTTTTTACCGCTACCCTCGACCCCTCCCCCCCCAAAAAAAAAATCAAGTTTGTTTTTTTAAAAAAATTTCAAATTCAAAACTTATTTTCTACTCTAGTAAAAATGAAAGATATTTCTCAAAAATATTTTTCATTCATAAATCAAACACTAAAAATATTTTCTACTCACCAACCAAACATGAGAAAATAAGTAAAAAATCTACTTATTTTCTAGGAAAATATTTTCCATGGAAAACATTTTCCTTCATACCAAACACACCCTTAGTTATTAGAAATTTTCGTCTGCAAATAGCAAAGGTCAGAAAGAAAAATTTTAAGATGCGGCGAATACATATACATATATACCAAGAAAAGTAAATACTACCTTTAATCAATCAGGTCACTGTAGAATCTCACCTTCTTTAGTTAATTAAATTGATAAAAATAAAATGTATATTAAATGATTAAATCTCACTTACGAGATATATATATCCTGAGCATGGTTAAGACATACTCACAATTTTATAATCACGTAGATAAAAAAAATCATAACAAGTCTGTGATATAGTGATAACTAGTACACGATTATTTTAGTAGTCACAACACTTATCTGATCTTGTACTAGTACTAGTTCATCATTTTAATATCATGACCATCAAAACTCTTCATAATGCATTATTATTTATAAATCAAACAAATAAATTCAATAGATGATGAAAGAAATGTGACTTACTAAATGGTATTAAGATACCATTAAGATGAGAGGAACATTGAGATAGAAGATGAAAATACTTGAGCATCTGATTTTTATATCAACAATTGATTGACATAATAGAATATAACTATGCCTACTGCATATGAAATACTAAGTAATATTTTTTTCTTTTATAACCATAAATTATTATATTTTATACTAACAAATATAATACTACTAATTATTTGATAGGTCATCACTCACCTAAATTTTATTATTCCTAAAGATATGGTCATTTGAAGTTGACCCTTGTATGAACTCATGCGAAAACTATAACACCCCGTAGCCCAAAGAAAGAGGCTTAGCAATTTTTCTTTTTTTTTGCAGAACTACCAGGTGTCACCCATGAGGGACAATCACGCCCCGTGGTCGGACCCACGCCCCGTGGATGGGCCACGTGGTTGGGCATCCTGGAACACTGCCTGAGGCAGAACCATGGCCAGAACCCACGCCCCGTGGATCGGTCCACGACCCGTGGTTTGAGTTTCATAGGTCCACACCCCAATTTTATAGTCTATGATCCTTAAACCACGATTAACCAGGACATACTGTAGATCCATCCATAGTCTGTCAGTTGTGGTCTCATGGGTCAAGTCTGGACAATTATTTTGGGGACTTAAGGGTCTTTTCCGGTTTAATTAAATCAATGTGGTGTCATTTTGCCTAATCCTAGACCACCTATATAAGGATTTTAGACCCCTAAGCTCACTCAATTAAGTTATTCTCTCAATTCCCGAAAGAAAACCCAAATCCTCTCTCAAAATATTCTCTCTCTAGAAGTTAGAAGAAGAAGAAGGAAGAAGAGGAAGCTAGGTCAAGTTCAAGTAAGGTATGATGAGTTTTCATCCATGGGATCCTTCCTCCCATGGAGTCCCCTAGAGTTCCACAATTTGAAGAAGAATTTCCCCAATTCTAGTTAGGGTTTCTTCCAATGTTGTGGGTTATGTTGAATGTTGATCCAATAGAGTGGATTATGACTGTTTATGATTAAATTGATAGAATTGTATGTATTTAGGATGAAATTACATGTACCCATGCCTATCCTATGATCTTAGGGTTGAATTGATATAGTTGAGTTTATGCCATGTGAGGGAAACTCTATGAGTTAGATATATCCTTATAGGATTGATGAATCATGACTAGAATTGCTTGTGATTGAAGCATATATGATGAATATGATGTTAATTGCTTGAAAATAAACTTTGATGAAGATAATGAGAATTAAGGCTTTGAGAGTAAAGCTCATGATATGAATTATTGGTAATTGATGTTATTGTTGAGGAAGGGATACTTCCCACACGAATTTCTTAATTATGAATCTATGAATGTGAAAGGTTTACTCACATGAATGATTTTAGGTTGAAAGGTGTAACACCCCGATTTTTCGAAACGTGTAAAATTACTCGTATCTCCATGGAAAGACAAAGAGGGTGGGTAATAAATTAAGAATGATGTGGTATGTCCAATTTTAAGTGTTCAAGTGTTGCATCTCAAGTTTTGAAGTTAGGTAAGTGGCAAAATAAAAGTTCGCGGAGGTTATCGTAAGTTCCTTTTTAAAGATTTTTCTGAAATTTGGGTCAAATGTTTTGGATATTTTCTCCCAATCTATAAGGAGTTATGGGTTCCATGACCTATCGAATCGAAGGTCTACGAGTCTAGTTTCCAACGCATTAAATTGTTTGTTCATACGACTTCAGAATAGAGAGATATTTGCATTTTTGTGGGACTGCGCAAGCAGGCACGTGAGGTGGGGCCCTAGGTCGGTGGAACTTTACATATATCTTCTTCTTCAAACCTTTTCTTCATTTTTTAGCTAAGAATCAACAAAATTAGAGAAACCCATTTCTAGGATCAACTAAAGTGTAAATTTTCTCGACCTAAATCCTTGACGAAAGTTATTCTACGCGTTGGGCTCATCATCGTGATATAATTTGTTTTATCAATTTCGTAGCATATCACACTTTAGTGTTGGCAGAAAGGGTTTGGATATATTTGAAGGTTTTGAGGCGTATTACGAACTTAAGATCGAGGTAAGACCCTTCTTTCATCGACTCTAGCTTTGATAAGCAACATCTAACAATTTGCAACGGAAATACATATCTTTTATCGTATTGTCATGGTATCTTTTATTTTCTTGTGTTGATTATGGTCCTGCCTTGTTGTAGTATCGAGGGAGTTATGATTAAAAGTCGCTAGGTCACGTTAATTCAGCGAAAAAGGTATGTTAAGGAAATTCTCTTCTTACGGCATGCTTCCTTAAAGCTTATGAGCAATGTAATTTAGTTGTTATCGTTGTTATACTTGTAGACATTATTGTTGATTGTTGGCTGTTCGAGCGGATATAATCCTGTCTTATCAGGTTTCTTATTCAGCAGTAGCGTCCCTATGTTGGACACGACTTAGAGGCTATTTGTATAGGTTGCTTATAACTAAATTGCTCGCTTTTAGCTGTTGGATTGTTATTGTTGTACTTTGGGCTATTGTGATTAGCTGCAAGAATGTGATCTATGCCTAGAAGGGCTATGTTCTGCTGACAGGGCTATATTGACGCCTAGAAGGGCTATGAGTTGCCTACAGGGCTATATTGACGCCTAGAAGGGCTATGAGCTGCCTACAGGGCCATGTTGTTGCCTAAGAGAGCTATGTGCTACCTACGGGGTTATACTATTGCCTAATAGGGCTAGGTGACTGCCTATGGGTAGGTGGTCTTGTGTGCTGTTTGTACCTGCCGAGCTTATGGGGGCTTGGTTAGGTTGTTTTATTATTTTTGATAAGTTTAGATTTAGGAGCAAGTCAATATGCTTATCTTATTCTTGATTTATTTACCGGATTACTCTAGTATATTAGGACACCTGCTCATAGTCTATTGTCTTTCATACTCTGTACATTATTTTGTACTGACGCCCCATTTCCTGGGGGCACTGCATTCATGCATGTAGGTCCCGACAGACGACCAGTAGACCTCCTCAATAGCAGGATTGACTTCTATCCGGTTGGCTAGCCCCTTTTCTCCGCAGTTGCCAGAGTTGGGAGGTTTGTTAGCTTTTGTTGTATATATTTTCATGGGTAGGTTGGGGCCCTGTCCCGCCAATCTTTACTACTCTTAGAGGTTTGCAGACTAGTGTGTGGGGTTTATAGCTACGTTATGGCCATGTTGGCCTAGTTTGTTGGTTTGTTGAAGCTTGTTAGTTGTGTGATGCATTGTCTTGATATACCTGCTTTCAGTTTTGGTATAGAGATCATGGTGGCCTCGATGGCCCAATCAAGACTTCTGTGCTAGTTGTTTATTTCTTTATATGAACTCTTGGGAGTAGCTATTTCTTTTATGGATCAGTTTACAGGGGCCTTGCCGGCCGAGGGCTTAATTTTAAGTCGAGATATACTTGTTTGTTTTCTTGACTGCGTGTGGCTGCCATGCGCTAGTAGCAAATGGTTTAGCAGGGTCGGCAGGAGCCTGAGTTTTGGCATTAGGAGCCAGTTGCGCCCCTTGAATCTGGGGCATGACAAAAGGATTGCTCACCTAAAATGAATCTAGACTAAAAGCTTATGTAATTGATGAGGGTTGAGGTGATTACCCTTGACCTCTATATGAAAGGATTTGAGGTGATTACCCTTGACCTCTATATGAAAGGATTTGAGGTGATTCCCGTATTCCGTAGAATTGAACAAGAGGTGAGTCCCCATGTTCTCACTACGATGAATGGACATGGAAGTGAGTACCCATCCTCCTTATGAAATGATGTGGAGGCGAGTACCCGTGTCATATGATGGGATTATGGAGGCGACTACCCGCAATCTAAAAGTAAGTCAAGAGGAGAATACCCATTAGTCTTTGTATGTTAGGCATTGAGGTGAATCCCAATGTCTTTAAAAGTAAGTATGAATAATGTAATTATGCTATGAGGATGATGTGACTGGAGTGTTGCTAGATATGCCTTTCCATGATGCAAGCTTGACTAGAGGCGGATGACCTATGTCTTGGCTAAGGATAAGTAAGGTTACTTAAAGAAGTATTCCTCTTTCATTATGATGGTTTTTATGTCTTGATTATGCTTATGCCTTAGGTATTGTGTTGACTAATGCTCATATTGCATTGTTTATGCTAGCCATCATATTTAGTACTTGATTGTACTAACGCATACCTTTGCCTACATTCTTATCAAATGTAGGGTCTGGCGTCATAGATTTTCACACTCGTGGATAGCTTTGTTGTTGATCAAGGAAGTGAAGATTTGGTGAGCCCTCATTGTGTTCAAGGATATGATCACCACTTTATTTTATGCTTTTCCTTTATGTCTTGGACTATTTTATGGGCTACGTCCCAAGACTTTATTCATGTTGTTTAGATGGTTTGAGACAATGTTTTTAGACTTCCACTAATTTTTATAACAGACTTTGATTGTATTGAAATTTTTTAAATTCCCGCACCTCTTCTATTACTTTATGTTATGATATGCTAAGTGGCTTGTATGAGGCCTCTCGGGGTCTTATACACCTTGTTACATCTAGGGGGTAACCCTGGGTCGTGACAAACTGTGTAAACAGAGCACATGTTTAGAATGGTTCTAGGATGTCTCAAACCACATCTAGTAGAGTCTTGTTCATAAGTGTGAAGCGCACCACATTTATGAATAAGAGGCAATTAGATGTAAAGAAACTTCACTTCTTCACTTCTCTAAGTTGTGCCATGGAGTTTAACTCTATAAGTCTTTCTCCTAATCCGTGTCTGATGGTTTTCAATAAATGACTACTAGAAGGGCTAATTTTAGAAGGTTGGAGGAAGACAATGTTGAGCAAGAGGTTCCTCCTCAAGTTCCTCCCCAAGCTCCTCCTCAAGCTTCGATTGACCCATTGAATGAGAATGTGACTAATGTGGAGTTTAGGCCGGCATTCCAAATGTTGGCTTAAGCCTTGACGGCACAAGCCAATATAGAGGTGGCAGTCCCCGTGAACCCAAGTGTGGGTACGGCAGTGGTAAGAGTGAGAGATTTTACAAGAATGCACCCTCCCAAATTTTATGGATCCAAAGTTGAGGAAGACCCTCAAGAGTTTATCGACGAGGTCTACAAGATACTTGCTATCATGGGAGTAACTCCAATAGAGAAACTGGAATTAGCCACTTACCAACTCAAAGGGGTTGCTCAAATTTGGTTTAATCAATGGAAAGAGACAAGGACGGCGGAAGCGGGTCCCATAAAATGGGAAAGGTTCCAAAGTGATTTTCTTGATCGATTTTTCCCTCTCGATATGAGAGAAGCCAAGGTACTTGAATTCATTAATCTTAGGCAAGGAAATATGAGTGTGAGGGAGTATTACTTAAGGTTCACTCAACTATCAAAGTATACTCCTTCCATTATGGCGGATCGTAGGGCCATGATGAGTTAGTTTGTGTCGAGAGTGTCCGACATGGTAGTCAAAGAGTGCCGCACCGCTATGCTTGTTCATGACATGGACATTTCTCGCCTTATGGTGCATGCCTAACAAATTGAGGAATAAAATCTCAAGGAAATATCTAGAGAGGTAAAGAGAGCAAGAGTGGAGAATGGTAACTATTCACTTTCTAGATCTTGTGAATGGGGTCGTTCAAGGTTCCAGCAAACGTTCTCCGGGCAATGTTCTTCAAGTGCTCCCACAAGGACAAATAATGAAAGGATGTCTAACCTAAAACCTCAAGGATTAGGTAATTGGCCTTCTATGCCTACTTGTGCAAATGTGGGAGAAATCATGAAGGAAAGTGTCTAGCAGGTTCTAATGCTTGCTTTGGGTGTGGTAAGACGGATCAAAAAATAAGGAATTGTCTTTAGGTTGCTAAGAATGATGGAGATGTTCGTCGTAGGGCTCAACCCTACACTTCATCCGTTCCTAGTGGTTTGGGTGCAAGTGCTCTTAAGCAAAACTGTTTCTATGCTCTCCAAACTAGAGGTGACCAAGAGAGTTCCCCGAATGTTGTGACTGGTATGTTAAAAGTTTCCATATAGATGTGTATGCTTTAGTTGATCCGGGTACGACTTTGCCATTTGTGACTCCTTTTGTAGCTATAAAGTTTGATGTGCTCCCCGAAGTGTTGTTCAAACCTTTTTCTATCTCTGCCCCTGTTGGTGATTCTGTGATGGCTAAGAGAGTCTATAGGAGATGCCTTGTTTCCTTATCCCATAGAGTTACTTTGGTAGATTTGGTGGAATTTGACATGATTGACTTTCATGTTATTTTGGGCATGGATTGGTTGCATTCGTGTTATGCCTCTATCAATTGTAGAAATTGGGTAGTTAAATTTCAATTCCCAAATGAGCCTATCCTAAAGTGGAAGGGGGGAAACTCAATGCCTAGAGGTTAATTTGTTTCTTACCTAAAAGCTAGGAAAATGATTTCGAAGGGTTGCGTCTACCATATAGTGAAGGCGAGGGATGTGGAGTCTGAAACTCCTACTCTTGATTCGGTCCTGGTGGTAAAAGAGTTTCTGGAAGTTTTCTCCAAAGATTTAGCCAGTATTCCTCCCGAAAGGAAAATAGACTTCGGGATTGACCTATTCCCTGATACCCAACCTATCTCTATTCCTCCTTATAGAATGGCTCCGATGGAACTTAAGGAGTTGAAAGAACAATTGAAGGATCTATTGGATAAAGGTTTCATCCGATCGAGTATCTCTCCATGGGGTGCTCCGGTGTTGTTTGTTTGGATGAAAGATGGTGTCATGACCCAGGGGTACACCCTAGATGTAACACGTCGTACTTGACCCCGAAGGGGTCTCATACAAGCCCTTAGCACATCATAAACATAAGTAATAGAAATGATGCAAAATTTAAAACTTTTTACAATCAAAATCTTTTCATAAAATCAAATGGAAGGTTAGACATTATCTCATTAAAACCATCTAATACAATCGAATATCGATAAGGGTCACAACCCTTTACAACATAGTCTCAAAAGAGAAAGTAAGATAGAAACTAGAATGAAACAACTCTTATCCTCGAGGACTCACCGAAAGCGTGGAGAATAGTCAATCCAAGCTCTTGATCAAGAAGGAATCACAACTCAACACCGGACCCTACACTTATAGAAAAAATGTAGAAAATATGGGTTAGTACAAAAATTGCACTAAGTATGGAAGCCATGCAATTAAATCCTTGAAACATGCAAAAAGGGACAATTTGGTTGAAACCATGCATTTTACCAACATTAAGTGTCATCATGCACATTAGTGTAAATACATAAGTCAAATCCATTCATAATCAACCCTAAGTGATACTTGTGCAATGCATAGACAAGACCCCATAATCTCATAAATACTAAGTACCACTTTTAGGCCACCATAATCATACATATCATCACTTGACCTCATCCATGGTCAATACTAATTAATAAGGAAACATTCATGTTCATTAACTTGTAACAAGGAAATCCACTCATAGCAACAATCCATATCATACATGCATAAATTCATATATCTTCATAGCATAAGAAAACCACACTATAACCCCTTTTCAAAGCCTACTTGTGCAATGCATAACTGAAGTCCCATACTCCCACTCATACTAAGTAGAACTCCTTGAGAAGTCATAAGTATAGTTTATGTTCATGTTCTTGTCATATTCATATTCTTGTAATGTAGGGAAGTAGCTTTAACTGACATAAACCATGTAAGCTACATGGAATCTGGTGTCATGTCCCACACCGAAAAGAGATGTCCTACTTGCCTAAGGTAGAACTACATGTATTAACTTTTAGGTGGATCCACTAGCTTACCTATGTGGGTACATAGTTATTGGGTAGGGAGATTGCTTCTAGAAATCCCAAACCTATTGTATTGAGGGGGAGCTTCCATCTCATGAGGTTACTTTAGATTACCCGGACTATTGTATTGACGGGAGGGCCTCTACCTCACATTCCATATCCACTTGGTGCTACGCATAACTTTCCCAAAAATTTACATAATTAGTCTTAAATTGTATTTACATTTGTGATGGAGTATCTTACCCTTCATTCAACACAACTCATAAAATAGCTCATGGCTTCAATTAAGTGACAATGGAATTCCAACCTTAGAATCATCAATAAGTGAGTAAACCTTTCACATCATATTCATAGTGTGTTCATGAGAATAACCTTTTAATCAACACATCAATACTTTCATAGTCATATACATTACATGCATAGTCATGTGTAAGGGTATGGGGAGTATGATGTTTCAACAATATCACAAATACACCATAGTCAATGACTCTTCACTTTCTAAGTGAATCATAATCTCATACACAATTATCATAAACATGTACAAACCCTCATAATTTACCCTTTAAGTACTGATGAGTCCACAAATTGGACTCATTTAGGGCTATATTTTAATAGAAATTGTGTCTTCAAATGCTTATTTTATCTTAATATCTGATGGAAACCCTTAAGTTTCAGGTATTTGAAGTTAGAAGGAAAGCATGGATACTACTTCCCAAAAAGGAATGAAAAGGCTAAAAAGAACAAGAAAATAAAGGCCTGAGGATCGCCGAGTTCACTTGGCGAGTCGCCGAAGGGTCTCACTTCACCTTTTGTTCCATTGTGCTGAGCCCTGAAGGAAAGGATCAAGTCGGCAGAAAAAGGGAACAGTCGGCGCATCGCCAAGAAGGTCCGCGAAGCAGTACTATGTCGTCCAATGACCCAGAGCACAATGATGCCGAAGGATGGTGCAAGACGGCGATGAACTACACCAAAGGGTGAATCGCCGAGTTGATCGGCGATTCTGACTAATGTCGCCGAGTGATCCGTCGCATCACAGATTTTTGAAAACTATAAATACTCGTTGAGAGTTATAGCTTAGTATCAGATTTTAGTATTACATTCTTAGTATCAGTTTTAGAACAATATAATTTTTTAGTACTTTTCATTTTACTCTCAAGTTTTTAAGGGTTTGAAGACTTGAAGAAGAAAAGGGTTTCACCTCTTTCAATTGGGAAGTGGGTCTCTAAGATTCTTCTTTCTTTGCTCAAATCAACACTTATTTCTCTATACCCATTTCATTTCAACATCATTGAAGGTATAAATTTCTATCTCTTGATGTGTGGCTAAAACCCCTCATTCTTAGGGTGTGATTTAGCAAATATGTGTTGATATTATTGTTGGGTCTTGCTTGCTGATAGGGTAGATGTATTTTAATGGTGATTTCACCTAGTGGTTGTGGGTTAATTTAATGGGTTTGTAGTTGCAAATACAAATCCACCCATGTGTTTTCGGCTTGCCCGAGAGGGAGATTGCGAAACCAAGACCGCTAAACGGATGGACTAAGGAGTGGGTCGACATGAGGTTCTGCCCGAGAGGGTGAGCCCTAATCCCATATCCTAACACTCAGCTCGAGAGAGTGAGTGGGGTAAGGCGTAGGCTGTCCTTCATGCGGCAAATTGGTGTCCGAGAGGAACGCATTTGAAATGGGGTAAGTTGCCCGAGAGGGAACTTATTTCCATCTAAAGCTTACCCTAGTCACTATTGTCTTGCAAATTTCCAAACGAAATCATGTACCCAACTATTTATCTCAACTTGTATTGCGGTCACACCCCAAGAACTCTTCCCCATACTTGATTTCTTTGTTATTTTTGTTGTTTTTACTTACTAGTGACAAAATCCCCATTGCTATTTGATACTTTTGTGTCCATCTTTAATTTATAATGTTTTTAATCGTTAATGTCTTTAGCTACGACTAGTTAGAACTAAGTTTTATTTGTCTATTAATTCTCATAACCTCTCCCTTGGGACATGACCCCAACCCTTGTATGAGTTACTATACTATTGCACGATCGTAGACACACGTACTAAAAGTTGTGTTGTTGATTACATGAATAGAAAATTCTAAACATCAAAATGGCGCCTCTACCGGGGAGTGGTGTTACTTGAGAATTCTTAGATTAGTAGAATTTTTTTGTTCTTCTTAGTTGTAGTCTACTTACCCAATTTTTAGTTTTGTTTTGAGCATTTGTGTGTTTCAACAACCATATGAGTGTGAACGGCAAAAATAGCTGCCAAGCAAGCAACCTAACGGGTTATGCTTTTCATCGAGACAATATTGATGACATCAATAGTGTGTATAACCCTGCCCAAGTGGGTGAGATAGATGCAATTTTCATGCCACAAGAAGACGGAAATGCGACATTTGAAGTTACTAGCACAACACTCCATCTTATACATTCAAGAGGTTTATATGGAGGGTTAAAGCATGAAGATTCGTATGAACATATACGAAGCTTCATAGAAGTGTGCACCCGTCTGTCATTCAAGAATCTATCACAAGAATGCATACGGCTGCGATTATTTCCATTATCATTAACTGGGGAAGCCACTAAGTGGTTGATCGAGCTTCCAAAGAACTCCATCAAGTCATGGGAGGAGTTGGTTACGACTTTTCATAAATAATGAAACTGAGACAACATTCATAATTTTAATCAAAAGGAGGGTGAACCAATTCACGAATCATGGACACAATTTAAGAGAATTTTGCGAAAATGTCCAACTCATGGATTGCCGAGTGAGTTATTGCTCCAATATTTTTACCATAGTCTAGACTCAGTTAATAAAGGGATAGCTGATCAGCTGGTGCAAGGAGGAAAAATGTTACAATCATTTGAAGTATCATCATTTATGCTAGATGGCATGACTAAAGTAAATCAAGCATGGTACACAAAAGATGACCAAGTTTCCTCACTGTGCTTCACATTAACGCAAGAATAACTCGAAAAAGAAAGGGAAAGGGACAAAAACATCAAAAAGATGTTGTCTCAAATGGAAGTGATACACGAGCACATGAAGGGGACGTATGGAGTATTTCTAGTTGAGGAGGGTTCTCCTTCTGGGTACTTAAGACCGGGGGCGAATCAAGGTTGTGTAACACCCCGTAGAAACTAGTTAGACCTAGCTATTGTTTGATGGAATCTAGTATGTGAAACTAGAGCCTAAACAGGTAGTTTTGAGCCAAGGTAAGGTTTAAATGATGTAAAATAGCTTTTCAAGTTAGGTTGAGTAGTTTAGAGGTCAAACGTCAAGAAACGACTATAACATCCGAAAACTAGTCATTTGAGCTAGTGTGTTGTAGTGTCTTGTCGTTGAAGTTTGGAGTGTTGTATGAGGGAGAAAACTTGTAATAGTGACTCCTATACTTAGAACATCATGTTTCAGGGTTAAACGTTCGGGTACGACCCCCCAAGGACCACCCAACGACCACCCAAGGGGTCCTTGAGGAGGACCCCAACACTGCCTAAAAGCTATCAAAAATAGCATGACCTACGACTCCCATCTACGCCCCTTAGACCAGTCCACACCCCGTAGGTTGTGGGCTTGGGTGGGGACTTAGTCTAGGGAGGCTTGGCCCACAATGTTGAGCCCCAACCCCAATCTACGGTTTCACAGAACGAGGCGTCAACCCATTCACGGTTCGTGGATGGGGAACCATAGATGGCGCCTGTTATGTTGTCAAGAAGTCGGCCAAGGTAAGTGAGGGTCAACTTAAAATGGTCATATCTCCTAGCTCAAAACGAATAAGGTGGATATTACCTATCCAAATAAAGATATCTTTGTCCTCTTTCCAATGCCACAAAGTTTGCCTAATTTCGATCTCATAGTAAAACGTTATGCCCGAAATAGTGAAGCACTGTCAGTCTCCAAACCACGAGACCAAATCACGGACAGTAGATCAATCTACAGTCTGTGGATGGCCAAACGTAGATGCTGCCAGTTTTTCAGCTTTTCGTTTTAAATTAGATAGGGGTTGGGTTAGTAATTAATTAGGGGTTAATGTAGGTCGGTTCATATGTTATTTAACCACTTATATAAGCTTAAATAAACCCTAAACTAATCATTCTAACTCACCCATCTAAAGACCCCAAAACTATCTCCAAAAATTATCTCTCTAGAATTGAAGAAGTAGAAGAAGAAGAGAAGAGAAGAGGGCAGCTTGTAGGATGAATTCACCATTGACTGAAGCTTAGTTAAAGGCTGTGGTTAAAGGTATGCGAAGCTTATTCATTCATAGGTTCTTCCACTCATAGAGCCCCTATAGATCCCCCCCAATTGTGAACTTAGAAACCCAATTCTAGCTAGGGTAGTGATTGCATTGTCGGTAGGGCTTAGGTGTGATTCCAATCTAGTGGTTATCACCCAATTATGATTGAATTGTCTTTGTTTAATGATATTACGATGAATTCATGTGATTTCTATGATGAACCCTAATCTAAATTGATGAATGTGATTATTGTGGGTTGATGCCATTAGAGGCAAAATTGAAGGTTCTAAAGTGATCTTCCTATTTCAATGTCTTGAATACTAACTGATCATAGTTAGGATCATATAATCATGAATTGAATTAGACTTTATTGAATAGGAATGATCTTGACTTCTAAAATTGGAATTGAACCTTTATGATCAAGTATGAATACAATCACCTCCTAATGAACAATGTGATTGAATAGCTTGCAATTTAGACATGGATCATGATAGAATGAAGTTAAGATTGAAAGTAGGGCTTTTAGCCATCATTGTTAGGGCTTTGGGGGTGAAGTCAAAATGATGTGATCGTATGGTGTTTGTTATACACTTAAACATGAATATGCTAGGAGATTCAAGTTCTCTCACATAGAAGGATTCTAGGTTGACTTAATAACCTAAAATGAATCAAAGCATGTTAGACTAGAATATCTTGAAGTTGTGATATATGATCCCTTCATGTGTAGCTTGACTTGGCAAGACAAAACCAAGATAGGATAGCTTGAAGTTGAGGCTTGTGTTTCCTTCATGTATAGCTTGGCTTAATAGAATAAGACCAAGTTTGATAGATTGGGATGGAGGATCTATACTCTCCTAAGGGATAGCTTGACTTAGAATTGTAGGATGCACGTTATGGTAGCATGAGTTAGTAGTAGTCACGGTAGCCTAGGATTGAGGATTTATACTCTCCTATGGGTAAGCTTGAACTAGCATTGTTAGGATGCATTCATGGTAGCTTGACTTGGTTTGGCCAAGACCATTTCATTGTAACTTTGGGATACAAGACTTATACTCTCCTAAGGGTAGCTTAGGATTGAGGATCCATACTCTCCTAAGGGTAGCTTGACTTGCATTGTAAGGTGCATTCCAAGGATAGCTTGAGTTAGGTTAGTCATGGTAGCTTGGGATTGAGGACTCATACTCTCCTAAGGATAGCTCAGGGTTGAGAATCATACTCCCCTATGGATATATTGCATTTGTAATCTAGTACACTTGTGAGGGTAGCATGACTTAGTTGGTTTAGGACTATTTCATGGTAGCTAGGATAGGACACTTGTACCTTTCCTAGAGTAGCTCGGACTTGCATGTTAGTGTGTCTTCCAAGGTAGTTAGCTTAGCTTAACCTACTTATGTTAGTAAAATGATAGCATGGTCTAGCCTATTAGGGGGTTATTCCTTGGTAGCCTTGAAGAGGTAAATAGACTAGAAGGATTAGTCCCCAACTAGTGAACACTCATGGTAGTCTAAGAAAGTACTTAGTGTGAGATGTTGTCCATACGTGGCACAAGTATGAATTGAGGCTAGTTATGAAGAGTTCTCTTATGTAGTATGGCCTAGCTTGGGTTGTTGCCATAGTTGCCTTCCAAGACACGATTGAATAAGGTGGTAGTTCCTTTGTCTATATGAATTAAGCTTATAGTAAGACCAAAAGGAGGGTGAATATGACTAAGATTATTTCAAGGCTATGCTTAGTGTGAAGGGTAGTATGGGATGCTTTTCATGCATTGCACAAGTGTGTCTTGAGGTTCCTTAGAGGTATGGTTCCCTTATGGTAGAAATACTTATGACTTAACCATGCATGTAGACTATGATTACGATGACTAAAAAGGGATATTTGGCTTGGGTGGTATTATGGGATGCTATTCTTGCTTTGCACTTGTATACTTTTGAGGTTACTTGAGAATGGTGCTATTATGGTAGTAATGACTAAGAGTCAATTATGTTGATATGATTATGCCTTATCTCCTATGATTATTAACTATGTCTTATGTTGACTTATGTTTATATGAAGATTATGTTGGAGACCATGCTATGACTATGTTGGTTATGATATGACTATGTCATTATCTCTTATGCTTATGTCTTATGTTGACTAACCATTTGAGATGCTCTTATGATGTTGGGCTAGCTTTCATACTTAGTACGTTTTGTACTAACACATATTGCCTACATTCTAACCAAATGTAGGGTTGGAGGCTTGAGTTGCTTCGGAGAACGAACCCATTATTTCCTTATGCCATTTCTTTATGTTTTTAGACTTTGTATGGGCTGCATCCCAAAGAATTTTATTCATGATTTTAAATAGATGGTTTGAGACAAAGGTTCTAGTAAAGACTTCCGCTTGATTTTATGAAATAAGACATTGATTGTAAAAGTTTTAAATTTTCCCGTATTCTCTATTATCTTATGTGAAGAATGTGCTAAGGGCTTTTATGTGACCCCTTTGGGGTCAAGTACACCGTGTTACAACTAGGGGGTGCTATCGGTTCGTGATAGGTTGGAACTCCAAAAGAATTGAGGGGGGTTCTTCATCCGGTTACTTAAGATCGGGGGAGAATCAAGGTTGGGACTCCACAAGATATGATGAGGGTTTACACCCACGCTATCAATAGCATGGCGGAAATCAAGGTTGGAACCATTATAGGGGTGAAGAATCAAGGAGATATTGCCACGATTGGGCTGAGCAAGATGACTATGAGGAAGACCGTACTCAATTGAGTGAAAGCCTAAAATAAAAAAGAAGCGCAAGTAATCCTCGGGTAAATGATCTAGTGTCACGCATACTTGATAAAGTTGAGGATTCTGATGATTTGCTAAAAGGAATGAGGGATGAATTTTCATCACTAAATAGTAAAGTGAATTCTCATGCTTAGGCCATCAAAACACTGTAGGTCAATTGAGTCTATTATCAGCTAAATTGACATCCAGGACACTAATGGAAGATAATGAAAGAGGGCTAGCTATGGTAATCCGTAGTGGAAAGATGGCAAAAGGGAATGTGATGGAAGATGAGGACCCTCGAATCCAAGAAGAGAGTCAGGGTATAGAGGAGCGGGAATCACCTATTCCATAAAACCTTGCCAAAGAACCATAAGATGATGCAGATCAACATGTTCAAGATCCAAAAATCACGCACCCTTTACCCAAAATACCTCCACCATTTCCTCAACATTTGAAAAATAAGAATGAAGATGAAAATTTCAATTTTTTTTGTCAGTATTCAAGAACTTATCAATTAACCTCTTTCTGGTGGAAGCATTGTTGGAAATGCTGAGATATGCCAAATTCATGAAGGAGCTGGTCGCAAAGAAAAGGAGCCTGGAGTATGAAACGATTGAGGTACTCCATAGTTGCAGTGCAATTATGACAAATGAGTCAATCACTAAGAGAGAAGATCCTGGGGCATTCACAATTCCATGCAAAATTGGCATGCTCCAATTCGCTAAAGCTTTGTGCAATTTAGGAGCAAGCATTAACTTGATGCCCTATGCAATATACAAGCACCTTGGTTTGGGTGAACCAAAGGCAACCACAGTGAGACTCCTTATGGCTGATCGATCAATCAAGCACCTAGTGTGGATACTCCATGACATTTTGGTAAAAGTAGATCGGTTCATATTTTCGGTTGATTTTGTGATTCTAGATTGTGAGATCGATGCTGAAATCCCTATTATTTTACGAAGTCCATTCTTAGCTACCGGGAGAGCATTGGTGGATGTCGAAAGCGGAAAATTGAAGTTTCGTGTGAACGATGATGAGGTGACCTTCAATATCTGTAAATCCATGAAGCAACCAAGTAATATCCATATGATGTCCACTGAGGATGTTATATATGAGGCCGTGGCAAGTGTTAGCCATTTAATGCGAAAGAATGAACCCCTTGAGTCTGTACTCGCTAACTATGATGAATCCAAAGTTTAAGGCTATGAGGAAGTGGTAGCTGCTTTATTAGGATTAGGAGTATACTAAAGGAATCCAATCAAGTTGGATATCGATTTGAAAAACAGAGAAAGTCCTCATGCAAAGCCATAAATAGAAGAACCACCGAATCTGGAATTAAAAGTCCTACCTACTCATCTAAAATATGCCTTCTTAGGAGCCAACAATTCATTACCAGTGATTATTGCAGCCGATTTGTTCGAAGGGCAGGTGAAATTTCTCATTGAAGTACTGCGGAAGCATATAAAATCTATTGGATGGACAATAGCCGATATAGTAGGAATTCCTCCTGGGATCTGTACTCACAAGATTCAGCTTGACAGTGAATGTAAACCTTGTGTGGAACATCAACGGAGATTGAACCCTCCAATGCAAGAGGTGGTGAAGAAGGAAATCATCGAGTGGCTAGATGCAGGAGTGATCTACCCTATCCCAGATAGTAAGTGGGTAAGTCCAGTGCAATGTGTACCAAAAAAAGGAGGTATAACTTTAGTCCCAAATGCAAAAGGAGAACTTGTGCCGAAAAGACCGGTGACTGGGTGGAGAGTATGCATGGAATATCGAAAGCTTAACTCATGGACCGAGAAAGACCATTTTCCAATGCCCTTTATGGAAAAAATGCTCGACTGGTCATCAGAAAGGGGGTGGTATTGCTTTTTAGATGGATATTCTGGTTACAATCAGATCTCTATCGCGCCGGAACACCAAGAGAAAACCACTTTTACCTGCCCTTATGAAACATTTGGATTCAAAAGGATGCCATTCGAGTTATGTAATACCCCAACAACATTCTAGCGTTGCATGTTGTCTATTTTTACGGATATGGTCGAAGACTCTATGGAGGTATTCATGGATGACTTCTCAGTCATAGGGGAAACTTTTGAGGAATGTTTGACACACTTAGGACAGGTGCTCCAAAGATGTGTGGATATGAATCTGGTTCTCAATTGGAAAAAATGTCACTTTATGGTGAAGGAAGGAATCGTTCTTGGGCACAAGGTGTCGCAAAAGGGGCTGGAAGTTAACAAGGCAAAAATTGAGGTCATTGAGAAATTACCCCCACCAATTTCTATAAAAGGTGTTCGCAGCTTCTTGGGTCATGCAAGTTTCTACCGACAGTTGATTAAAGACTTCTCAAAGATTGCACAACCACTATGCAAATTCCTAGAGTAGGAAGTGAAGTTCTATTTTGATGATGCTTGTATGGCCGCATTTAGGTATTTTGAAGAAACAATTAGTATCCACCCCGATTATTGTCAGTCCTAATTGGTCCGAATCTTTCGAGGTAAAGTGTGATGCTAGTGGAATGGCATTGGGAGTAGTGTTGGGGCAAAAGTGCAACAAACTATTTCACCCAATTTATTACACAAGCAAAACTCTGAATAGTGCCCAACGAAATTATACGGTCACTGAACAGGAGTTGCTCGCATTGGTCTATGCATTTGAAAAGTTCCGGGCATACTTTATAGGAACCAAAGTAATAGTACACACTGATCATGTTGCACTCCGCTACTTGATGGCGAAGAAAGATTCAAAACCAAGATTGATAAGGTGGGTGCTACTACTACAGGAGTTCGATTTTAAGGTGAAAGATCGAAAAGGCTGCGAAAATCAAGTGGCCGACCACTTATCAAGGTTGGAAGGAAGGGAAGATGCCGAGCGTGAGATTGACATAGATGATTCCTTCCTCGATGAACGGGTGTTTGCTATATCTCTTAAACCTCCACCATGGTATGCAGACTTTGCAAACTACACTGTGAGTGGATTGGTACTTGGTGAGCTGACCTTCTACCTACAAAAGAGATTCATGTTTGATGTTAAAATGTACTTTTGAGATGAACCTTACTTGTTTTGAGAATGTGCTGACCATGTTATTAGGAGGTGTGTTACGGAAGAGGAAGCGGTAGAAATTCTCCATGCTTGCCATGCATCTCCAGTAAGTGGTCACCATAGTGGTATTCACACTGCCGCTAAAGTCCTCTAAAGTGGTTATTACTGGCCATCCCTATAAAAAGATGCACATGAATTTGCAAAGAAATGCTCTCAATGTCAGCAGCAAGGCATAGTGTCTTGCACGAGTTGCCTCTCACTCCTATTTTGGAAGTCGAGCTATTCGATGTATGGGGGATCGATTTCATGGGCCTATTTGTGAGCTCATTTGGAAATAAATATATCTTGGTGTCTGTATATTATGTCTCCAAATGGGTAGAGACCATCGCACTCCTAAATAACGAAGGAAAAAATGTTGTCGAATTCCTGAAACGCTACATTTTCGCAAGTTTTGGCACTCCTAGGGAATCATTAGCGATGGGGGGTCTCACTTTTGCAATAGGTGGTTTTAAATGGCATTGAGTAAATATGGGGTGAAACACAAGGTAGCAACCCCATATCACCCCCAAACAAGTGGCCAAGTCGAAGTGTCAAATCGGGAAATTAAATGCATCCTGGCAAAGACAGTAAATGCCAACAGAACTGACTGGTCTAGAAAACTTGATGATGCACTATGGGTATACCAGTCTGCTTATAAGACACCTATCAGTATGTATCTATACCGGTTGTTTTATGGTAGGGCTTGTTATTTGACTGTCGAGCTAGAACATAAAACATTGTGGGCATTGAAGGCCTTAAATTTGGACTGGTCAAAAACTTCAAGGGAGAGGGTAAAACAGTTGAACGAACTAGATGAATTTAGACACAAATCGTATGAAAGTTTAGCCATTTACAAAGAGAAGATGAAGAAATGGCATGACGCTCGAATACTCAAGCGGGACTTCAAGGTAGGAGATTGGGTTTTGTTATACAAATCTCGACTTAGACTCTTTCCTAGAAAGCTCAAATCCAAATGGTCTGGACCTTTTAGAGTAACACAAGTGTTGACCAATGGTGCCATAGAAGTTGAGGATCAGGAAGGACCCCCATTTAAAGTGAACGATCAATATCTGAAATTATATTTTGTGGATTGTCAAGAGATTTGTTTGGTTGAAGTGGTGTATTTAGAAGACGCCTGACGGCGCTGCTGCGTCGTGCCACAATATTAACTAAGGCACTATTTGGAAGTCATCCAAAAACCATTTACTATTTTCTTTTGCTTTGATAAAATAATGGTGTGTTGATTGTGCAGATGAAAGTGTGGAGAGTGAACGAAAAAGTAGAAATTGGCGAGCAATACATTGAGTCAGTGAGTCACCGAAAGGATCGGTGAATTTGATTTTATCCGCCGTTTGACTCAAGACATCGTCAACATTGAAGTCTGTAAAACTCAGCGAGCTTTGGAAATTATTGGCGAATCGCCGATCATGTCAGCGATCACGTGGGAATCCACCGATTGGACCCCCATAAAATAGAGGTTCTGTAAATATCGGTGAAGAAACTGAACAATCGGCACTCTACCGAGTGATTAGGCGAGCTTGACTAACGTCGCCGAGTAGGCGACAACTGGACGGTCTTTGCAAGCCAAAGGTTTAAAAGTTTCAACTTCATTCCCTTCCCCCACTTTTCATCTGTCCAAACTCACACCAGCACTCTAGTTTTTATAATTCTTGCACTTTTGGAGTATTTTGTTTCATTGATTTATGCACGGATTAGGAGTGCATTGCGGCCTAGCTTATTGGTAGTATTTCAATTAGTACAAAACAAATGTCTAGACCAAAAGTTACAGGAAGGGACATGCCATACCGACAGATGGAGTACACATGTAGAATAGATCACTTCTTTACCTCCCTCTCTGATTTTCTTTACGTTTACCACTGAGTATTTTTTCACTTGCATTTAAGGACAAACACATTTATTTGTGGTGGGGTGAGGCCCACCTTGTTTGCTTGTTAAGGATATTTGTGTTTTTGTGTATATTTGGGTTGTCTATTTTTAATTGTGTTATATATTGATTTTCATGGATGTTTGAGCTCATTGCTCCTCTGTTTGATTTTAATTGATGCAAATTTTGCAAATTTTGACCCTTCCGAATTTTTTTTTGTTTTTTGAATTTTTTTTGCCACCGCTAGTGTTGAAAGTGGATGCTCTTTTGCAAAATTTAAGCCTCGGTTTCGATCAATACTGAGGATTTGAATAGTGCTCTCAATCGAACGAACATGAATGTGCGGCTACGACGAGACCAAATGAAGTTGCATAGAGAACATGTGAACTCTTTGCATGTTGTTGTGATTAGCCATTTATCGAATTGATTCTCTTGTAATGACCATTGCACAATAGCTAAAGTGTGTAGTCTTGTTTGAGTTAAGTGTCGATGCCTTGTGTGATTATCTTACTTTGAACTATGCATGAATAAACCTATAATTTACCCCGTTAGTTTGATTGATTTAAAAAGGTGTGCTCTTGAGATAATCTTAGGCTCCTTTAAAGAGTGTGAGCCAAATCTGACATATACCTCTTTTGTGGCCTACCCGTGAGCATGTGAAACTCTTTTGAGCACCCCTTGACCCCTACCTTTCTTTGGAAGAAACTTGATGAACCCTAGACCTTACTTGACCCACTACCTATAATCCTCTTGAATTGTGGTTTAGTGAATAGCCAACTTAGGCCAAAAGCCTAAGTTGGGGGTGTGGTGAAAAGGAAAAGGAGAAGTCAAGAAGTGCAAGAAAAAGTTTATCTAACCCATGGTATTGCAAACCAAAATGGAAACCTTTCAAAAAATAAATAAATATTATTTTTGGATAAAGGTGCAAGAGGAATTGGGTTTCCAAGCAATACATGGAGAGTAAATAAAAGGATGGCTTAGAAGCACTAGAAGAAAAAAGTGATAAGGGAAAGGAAAATAACATTTTGAGAACACCACATCTCATGAGGATGAAGAAGTCACTGAGTCTAAATGACCATACCTTTGCACTCAGCCCCATTACAAACCTTGAAAAGACCTTTTTGATCTTGAGTAGGCCAAACCGAAAGTCGATAGGAAAATAAAGGCAAACCTATGGGTGAAAACATGCATTGTGTTCGTCTTTTTGAGTGTGAGCGTTGCATCTGATTCCTGGTCTTCAATTGATTAGCCTCTATGTGCGAATATAGAATCATTCTTTGTGTGAGGGCATTTAGATACTTTCGTTGAGCTTGAACTTACATTAGTAGAAAGTATTGTGAGCATGAGAATCGTTGGTAATGGTGTGTCACAACTTGAATCTTTGAGTACACAATTGAATCTTCGCGTAAGTAGTTTGAAGTCTTGTTGTGTACATTCATGTTGAGTCTTGTGTAGCACTGTTTGAGATACCCTTTTTGAACAACTGAATTTGAGTTTGCTTGAGGACAAGCAAAAGTTTAAGTTGGGGGTGTTGATGAGTCCACAAATTGGACTAATTTAGGGCAAAACTTTAATAGAAATTGTGTCCTCAGATGCTTATTTTATCTTAATATCTAATGGAAACCCTTAAGTTTTAGGTATTTGAAGGTAGAAGGAAAACATGGACACTACTTCGCAAAAAGGAACTAGTAGGCTAAAAACAACAAGAAAATGAAGGCCTAAGGATCGCCGAGTTCACTTGGCGAGTCACCAAAGGGTCTCACTTCACCTTTTGTTCCAGTGTGCTGAGCCCTGAAGGAAATGATCAAGTCGGCGGAGAAAGGGAGCAGTTGGCGCATTGCCGAGAAGGTCCACGAAGGAGTACTATGTCACCCAATGACCCAGAGCACAAGGATGCCGAAGGATGGTGCAAGACGGCGATGAACTACACCAAAGGGCGTATCGCCGAGTTGATTGGCGATTTCGACTAATGTCGCCGAGTGGTCCACCGCAACACATATTTTTGTAAACTATAAATAATCATTGAGAGTTATAGCTTAGTATCAGATTTTAGTATTACATTCTTAGTATCATCTTTAGAACAATATAATTTTTAGTACTTTTTAGTTTACTCTCAAGTTTTTAAGAGTTTGAAGACTTGAAGAAGAAAAGGGTTTCACCTCTTTCAATTGGGAAGTGGGTCTATTGGATTCTTCTTTCTTTGCTCAAAACAAGACTTATTTATTTATACCCATTTGATTTCAACATCATTGAAGGTATACATTTCTATCTCTTGATGTGTGGCTAAAAACCTCATTCTTGGGGTGTGATTTAACAAATATGTATTGATATTATTGCTGGGTCTTGCTTGCTAATAGGGTAGATATATTTTAATGGTGATTTCACCTAGTGGTTATGGTTTAATTTAATGGGTTTGTAGTTGCAAATACAAAGCCACCCATGTGTTTTCGGCTTGCCCGAGAGGGAGGTCGCGAAACCAAGACCGCTAGACTGATGGCCTAAGGAGTGGGTCGACATGAGGTTCTTCCCGAGAGGGTGAGCCCTAGTACCATATCCTAACACTCAACTCGAGAGAGTGAGTGAGGTAAGATGTAGGCTGTCCTTCATGTGACAAATGGGTGTTCGAGAGGAACGCATTTGAAACGGGGTAAGTTGCCCGAGAGGGAACTTATTTCCACCATAAGCTTAGCCTAGTCACCATTGTCTTGCAAATTTCCTATCGAAAGAATGTAGCCAACTATTTATCTCAACTTGTATTGCGGTCACAACCCAAGAACTCTTCCCCATACTTGGTTTCTTTGTTATTTTTGTTGTTTTTACTTACTAGCGACAAAACCCCTATTGTTATTTGACACTTTTGTGTCCCCCTTTAATTTACTATCTTTTTAATCGTTAATGTCTTTAGCTACGACTAGTTAGAACTAAGTTTTATTTTTCTATTAATTCTCAAAACAACTCCCTTGGGACACGACCCCAACCCTTGGTTGGGTTACTATACTATTGCACAATCGTAGACACGTACTGGAAGTTTTGTCGCTGATTACGTGAATAGAAAATTCTAAACATCAAGTACCATGAATCACCTTTAACCCAAACATCTAGAACTACTACATTATTAGATAGGGAGAATATCATGATTCAATAAAGTAGATCAATATAGACATAATCAATTAACATGCTTCTATAATCAATCAACCCACATCTTGAGTTAACATTTTCAAAATATGGGGGATTCATGGGTTCTTGGGGGAATTTCATCATAAATCAACATTAAATCATCAATTCAATTATAATCCTTCATAATTAAACCATTGAAAACGTTTTGAAAGAGAACCCATAACTTAGATTAAAACCCTAGCTTTTGGGGAAATTGGAAGCTTCGAAATCAAGTTTTGAAGGGACTCTATGGGTGGAAGATACCCATAGATGAAAAGCCACCATACCTTGATTAAGAATCTCCAAGAAATTTGAGGAAGAAGCCTTGAAATCACCGAAACCTAGCTCCAATTCTACTCTTTTTCTTCTTTGAGTTTTAGAGAGAGAAATATTGTGAGGAAAATGAACTTTTGGTTTGATTTGGATGTTTGAGAAAAATGACTTAGTTTAGGGAATTTTGACTTAAAAACAAGTTATATGGTACCCCTACAAATACCCAAAATGACCCCACTATAATTGGACTTAAAAAGAAAATGACATAACTAACCTTCATTAATTGACCATGCCCAGGTGTCACGAGTAACCTTCACGAGCCGTGGTGGGGACCACGATCCATGGTCACACTCGTGAAGTTTGGGAAGTAGCTAGGCACTTGGTGCCACAAGCTCACAAGCCCAAGGCATTCCCACAAGGGGTTCCACGAGCCGTGGTCAAGACCACGAGCCGTGGTCCCTCTCGTGGCCCTTGAGGTAGTAGCTATGCTAGTTGAATCCCCTAGCTCAAATGCCTAAGGCATCTTCCCGAGGGGCTCCACGAGCAGTGGTCAAGACCACTGGCCGTGGTCCCTCCCGTGGACCATGAGGCAGTGGCTAGGCCACTTGGGGGCTTCTCCACGAGCCTTCCCACGAGATGTGGTCTCCACCACGAGCCATGAAGTGGCTTGTGAAGGAGAGCCTCTTTTTGGCAGATTTGAGGTACACACTGCCTAGGTTACCATGAGCCACACCATGATCCGTGGTCCCTACCACGAGTCGTAGGGGTGGTCGTGGTCACTAGGCAGTGTCTAGGGGAGAGTGGACTGTTTTGGTCCTCTCCCTTGGTCCTTGCCCTTAACTCATAACGGTAACCCTCACGTTTAGGCTCTAGTTTCACCTACTATTTTCCGGAGTGTTACATTATCTCCCCTTTTGGAACATTTGTCCTCGAATGACGATTTAGACTACCTACGGAAGTGATGACTCAAGACTAGCAGCCCAACATGCATGCAACATTAAAATAATGCATAATTCAAAGGAGGAAACATCAACTCCATCTCAAGACACAACCAACGC
Organism: Solanum chiquidenum; assembly: GCA_029582725.1. Taxonomy (NCBI): domain Eukaryota; kingdom Viridiplantae; phylum Streptophyta; class Magnoliopsida; order Solanales; family Solanaceae; genus Solanum; species Solanum chiquidenum. The sequence continues at coordinate 33,062 of JAJOOS010003331.1, read as the reverse complement.
AACACAAGGAAGTAGGAGGTACATCCACAACCCATTATGCACATAAATTCATCATTTCACATAATCGTAGGAGGAACTACCTTCTCCAACTAGAAGCAAGCTCAACACAACATTATGGAGCCAATATGCCATTTCATCAAAAGCATATCTAAGTGTGTTCATCAAATCATCTCATGAAGTCAAATATGCAATTATCATACTAAAATGCACAACTTCATGAGGAACATATGAATCATAAAACTCATTTTATACTGAAACATGAATTCTCACAAGAACATGCATATCATAAGGAATCACAAAGAACACATATAGCACACATGACTCCCAAAATACCAAACTCAAGAGAAACCACTTACCTCAAGCTTGGCTAGGAGTAGAAGGAAAAAAAGGTGAGGATAGCGGGACTGCATATCGGTCTTGGCCTCCCATGTAGCACCCTCAATTAAATGATTCCTCAATAAAACCTTCACGGAAGCTATTTAATTGTTTCTCAACGTGTTAAATTGTCGGTCTAAAATCCTTACCGGAACCTCTTCATAAGAAAAACTCTCATCAAATCTCAAACCCTCTAAAGGAATGATGGATACTAGATCACTAATACACTTCTTAAGCATAGAAACATGAAATATCGAGTGAACCATGGCCAACTCATTTGACACGTCTAACTGATAGGAAACTTTTCCAACATGTTTGAATATTTGATATGGGCCTACATACATGGGACTAAATTTCCCTTTCTTGCCAAACCTCATCACACCTTTCATAGGTGAGATTTTTAAATATACCCAATCGTTAACTTCAAATTCTAGATCCCTCTTTCTAACATCATCATAAGACTTTTGCCGACTTTGGGCCGTACTCAACCTCTCTCTAATGAGTCGGACTTTCTCAATGGCATCATAAACTAATTCCGGACTAATTAGAGAAATTTCAGCTACCTCAAATCAACCAACTGGAGATCTACATCTCCTACCATACAATGCTTCAAAAGGAGCCACGACAATGCTTGAGTGGTAATTATTGTTGTAGGCAAACTTTACTAACGGTAGATGGTCGCCCCAATTACCTTGGAAGTCCATAACACATGCCCTCAACATATCCTTTAAAATTTGGATGGTGCGCTCTGCTTGACCATCCGTTTGAGGGTGAAAAGCCGTACTAAGCTTGAACTTAGTACCGAGCCCTTTTTGGAATGCCTTCCAAAAGTGTGAAGTAAATTGGGTACCCCGATCCGAAATAATAGATAGAGAAACCCCATGCAACTTCACTATCTCCTTGATGTAGAACTTGGCATAGTCTTCCGTTGAAAAAGAAACTTTGACGGGAATAAAATGGGTAGATTTTGTCATTCTATCCACAATGACCCAAATAGAATCATGTTGCCTTCGAGTACGAGGCAAACCCACTATGAAGTCCATATTCACCTCCTCCCACTTCCAAGTGGGAATATCTATATTTTGAGACAAGCCTCTGGACCTTTGATGCTCGGCCTTAACTTGTTGGCAATTCAGACATTTGTCCGACCTTGGTACTTAAGAACCCCATCTCCCCCTTGGGAAAAAGCCTCAACGGACTTGTTGAGTATCAATCCTTTCAACTTAACTAACATGGGATCAAGGTGTTGCTTGGACTTCACATCCATTACAAAGGATGATTCGGAACCATTATGGACCATGACACCACCCTTGGTGGAATCCACTAATTGGACACCTAGCCGAGCCAACCTATGCACATCACAGGCTAACTCCTTCTTCTCATCCTCTACATGGGCCACACTACCTATGGACAATAGACTTAGGGCATCCGCAACTACATTAGCTTTGTCGGGGTGGTAAAGGACACTACTCTCATAATCCTTCAAAAGTTCTAACCACCCTCTTTGTCGGAGATTCAAGTCATTTTGGCTAAACACATACTGAAGACTCTTGTGATCGGTGAACATATCAACATACACCCCATATAGATAATATCTCCATATTTTTAAGGCAAATACTACCACCGCTAATTCAAAATCATGGGTTGGATAATTCTTTTCATGGATCTTGAGTTGCCTTGAAGCATAGGCAATCACTTTACCATGTTGTATAAGAACACACCCCAAACCCACTCTAGAGGCGTCACAATAAATGACAAAACCCTCGGTACCCTCCGGTAAGGTCAATGCCGGAGCGAAAGTAAGTCTATCTTTCAACTTTTGGAAGCTTTTCTCACAAGCCTCCGACCATACAAACTTAGCCTTTTTTTGAGTCAAAGCCGTCAATGAGGAAGAAATGGAGGAAAAACCCTCAACAAACCTCCTATAGTAACCAGCCAAACCCAAAAAGCTTCTAATATCAATAGGAGTTAGAGGTCTAGGCCAACCCTTGACCGCATCCATCTTCTTAGGATCTAACTCAACACCCTTGCTCGACACAATATGACCAAGGAAGGCTACGAACCTTAGCCAAAACTCACATTCACTAAACTTCACATATAATTGGTGGTGTTTAAGGACTTGCAATACAATCCTCAAATGGTTCATGTGTTCATTTTCACTCCTCGAATAGATCAAGCTATTATCAATAAACATGATCACAAACTTATCAAGGTATTGTCTAAAGACTCTATTCATTAGGTGCATGATTGCCGCCGGGGCATTTGTCAACCCAAATGACATAACCACAAATTCATAGTGACCATACCGGATCCTAAAGGCCGTCTTGGGAATGTCAACCCCTCTCACCGTTAGTTGATGGTAACCTAAACGAAGATCTATTTTGGAGAAATAGTTATCTCCTTGAAGTTGATCAAACAAGTCATCAATTCTCGAAAGGGGATACTTATTGTTTATGGTCACTTTGTTTAGTTGGCGATAGTCGATACACATCCTAAGAGACCCATCCTTCTTTCAAACAAACAATATCAGAGCACCCCATGGTGAGATACTCGGTTGAATAAAGCCTTTGCCTAACAAATCCTTGAGTTGCTCCTTCAACTCTTTCAACTCAGCTGGAGCCATTCTATAAGGAGGAATGGAGATAGGTTAAGTATCAGGCAAGAGATTAATGCCAAAATGTATTTCCCATTCAGGAGGAATGTCGGGAAAGTCATCGGGAAAGACTTCTGGAAATTCACTCACCACGAGGACTGACTCTAAGGAAGAGGTTTCAAACTCAACATCCATCACCTTAACAATATTGTAATTGCACCCTTTCGAGATTATTTTCCTAGATTTGAGGCAAGAAACAAATTGACCTCTAGGGATAGAATTTCTTCCTTTCCACTCTAAAATGGACTCATTTGGAAATTGAAACTTTACTACCCGAGTTCTACAATCAATAGAGGCATAACATGCATGCAACCAGTCCATACCCAAAATCACATCAAAATCTAACATGTCTAACTCCACTAAATCCATCAAGGTAACTTTATGGGACAAATAAATAGGACAGCTCCTATAGACTCTTTTTGCCAATACCGAGTCACCAATCGGGGTAGAAACCGAAAAAGGCTCTATTAACACTTTGGGGAGTATTTCAAATTTCATAGCCACAAAAGGTGTAACAAAGGACAAAGTGGCACCGGGGTCTAATAATGCATATACATCAATAGAAAAGACTTGTAACATACCGGTCACAACATCGGTGGAACCCTCTTGGTCACCTCGACATTGAAGTGCATAGAAACAGCTTTTCTTGGGAGCATTAAAATTTGAACTGCTAGGAGGAGTTTGCTTATCTTCTCTCCCCTTCGCCGCAAGTGTTGGACCATTCTTCAAGTGACGCCCACTGTTACCACAACCATAGCAAACACCCGTGCTGGCAAGACACTTACCATGATGTTTCTTACCGCACTTAGCACATGTAGGCCTCACCATAAAAGATCCACCATTATTGCCTCCTTGAGGTTTAGGGTTAGACACCCTATCTTTGTTGACCCTTTGAGAACTAGAGGAGCCTTGGTTGGAGAACCTTCTCTTGAACCTTGGTCTACCTTGACCCTCAAATTTACCCTTGGAAGAATTTCCATCATCGGACCTTGCCCTTTTTACTTCCCGATTCAGTTGCTTAAACTTTTGTTCCTCAATTTGTTTGGCATGGACTATGAGACGTGAAATATTCATACTTGGGATTAGCATTGCCGAACGACATTCATTGACTACCAAGTCGGATACCTCCTATCACAAATTTGTTCATCTTGGTCCTCGAATCCGCTACTAAGGTTGGAGCATACTTGGACAATTGCGTGAATTTGAGGGCATATTCCTTCACACTTAAACCCCCTTGTTGATGATTTATGAACTCTTGCATTTTTTGTTCCCTCAACTCTAGGGGAAAGAACTTATCAAGGACGACTTACTTGAACAATTCCCAATCTACCAAGCCTGCTCCTACGGGTCTCTCACCTTTCCATTGCTCATACCATACTTGAGCTACATCCTTCAATTAATAGGTGGCTAATTCCGCCTTCACTTATGGAGACACTCCTATGGCATCAAACACCTTATAGATCTCATCAATAAACCCTTGTGGGTGTTCTTCCAATTTGGAGCCATGGAAGACGGGGGGATTCATCCTAGTAAAATCCCTTATCCTTGAAGCAGTTGTACTCACATTGGGGTTTACATGAGTCCTAGTATCCCTATTGCCTTGGGCCATCACTGCTTGGGTTAATACTTAGAGAGTCGACCTTATTTCCACATTTGTCATAGCCCCCGCATAATTAGGAGCTTGAGGAACTTGAGGACCTTGGGGACCTTGGGGAGGAACTCTCTCATTCACATTCTCCTCTTCCATCCTTCTTGCGTTCACCTTTTTTGTATTCATATCCTATAGACACAAGAGAAGGGTTAGAAAAATGACTTCATAGAGTTAAAACTCTATGGCACGACTAAAGAGTAATGAAAGAAGTGAAATTTCCGAAGCATCTTATAGCCTATAATTCATAAATGCGGCGAGTTTCACACTCATGAACAAGACTCTACTAGACGTGGTTTATGAGACATCATCCTAGAATAATTCTAAACCTTGTGCTCTGATTACCAAGTTTGTCATGACCCAGGGGTACCCCCTACATGTAATACGGTGTACTTGACTCCAAATGGGTCACATAAAAGCCCTTAGCATATCATAAACATAAGTAATAGAAATGATGCGGAATTAAAAACTTTTTACAATCGAAGTCTTTTCATAAAATCAAATGGAAGTCTAGACATTGTCTCATTAAAACCATCTAATACAATCGAATATCGTTAAGGGTCACATCCCTTTACAACATAGTCTCAAAAAGAGAAAGTAAGATAGAAACTAGAATGAAACAACTCTTGTCCTCAAATCATGAGGACTCATCGAAAGCGTGGAGAATAGTCAATCCAAGCTCTTGATCAAGAAGGAAGCACAACTCAACAACCGGTCCCTACACTTATAGAAAAAATGTAGAAAATATGGGTTAGTAAAAAAATTGCACTAAGTATGGAAGTCATGCAATTAAATCCTCGAAACATGCAAAAAGAGACAATTTAGTTGAAACCATGCATTTTACCATCTTTAAGTGTCATCATGCACATTAGTGTAAATACATAAGTCAAATCCATTCATAAGCAACCCTAACTTATACTTGTGCAATGCATTGACAAGACCCCATAATCTCATCTAATATTAAGTACAACTTTTAGGCCACCATAATCACACATATCATCACTTGACGTTATCAATGGCCAATACTGATAAACAAGGAAACATTCCTGTTCATTAACTTGTAACAAGATAAGCCACTCATAGCAACAATCAATGTCATATATGCATAAATTCATATATATTCATAGCATAAGAACACCACACTATAACTCCTTTTCAAATCCTACTTGTGCAATGCATAAGTGAAGTCCCATACCCCTACTCACACTAAGTAGAACTCTTTGAGAAGTCATAAGTATAGTTCATGTTCATGTTCTTGTCATATTCATATTATTGTCCTGTAGGGAAGTAGCCTTAACCAACATAGACCATGTGATCTACATGGAATCCGGTGTCATGTCCCACACCAAAAAGAGATGTCCTACTTGCCTAAGGTAGAACTACATGTATCAGCTTTTAGGTGGATCCACTAGCTAAAGACTTATGTGGGCACATGGTTATGGGATAGGGAGATTGCTTTTATAAACCCCAAACCAATTGTATTGACGGGGGAGCTTCCATCGCATGAGGTTACTTTAGATGACCCGGCCTATTGTATTGACAGGAGGGCCTCTACCTCACATTCCATATCCACTTGGTGCTACGCATAACTTTCCCAAAAAATTATATATTTAGTCTTGAATTGTATTTACATGTGTGACGGAGTATCTTACCCTTCATTCAACACAACTCATAAAATAGATCATGGCTTCAATTAGGTGACAATGGAATTGCAACCTTAGAATCATCAATAAGTGAGTAAACCTTTCACATCATACTCATAGTGTGTTCATGAGAATAACCTTTCAATCAACACAACAATACTTTCATAGTCATAGACATTACATGCATAGTCATGTGTATGGGTATGGGTAGAATGATCTTTCAACAATATCACAAATACAGCATAGTCAATGACTCTTCACTTTCTAAGTGAATCATAAGCTCATACACAATTCTCATAAACATGTACAAACCATCATAATTTTCCCTTCAAGTATCATGAATCACCTTTAACCCAAACATATAGAACTACTACATTAGATAGGGAGAATATCATGATTCAATAAAGTAGATCAATATAGATAGAATCAATGAGCATGCTTCTATAATCAATCAACCCACATCTTGAGTTCACAATTTCGAAATATGGGGGATTCATGGGTTCTTTGGGGAATTTCATCATAAATAAACATTAAATCATTAATTCAATCATAATCCTTCATAATTAAACTATTGAAAATGTTTTGAAAGAGAACCCGTGAATTAGATTGAAACCCTAGCTTTTGGGGAAATTGGAAGCTTTGAAATCACCAAATCCTAGCTCCAATTCTACTCTTCTTATTCTTTGATTTTTATAGAGAGAAATATAGTGAGGAAGATGAACTTTTGGTTTGATTTGGGTGTTTGAGAAAAATGACTTAGTGTAGGGAATTTTGACGTAAAACAACTTATATAGTACCCCTAAAATACCCAAAACGACCCCACTATAATTGGACTTAAAAAGGAAATGACATAACTAACCTTCATTAATTGACCATGACCAGGTGTCATGAGCCACCTTCACGAGCCTTGGTGGTGACCACAATCCATGGTCCCACTCGTGAAGTTTGGGCAGTAGCTAGGCAATTGGTGCGACAAACTCACAAGCCCAAGGCATTCCCACGAGGGGCTCCACGAGACGTGGTACCTCTCGTGGTCCTTGAGGAAATACCTATGCTACTTCAAGCCCCTAGCTCAAATGCCCAAGGCATCTTCACGAGGGGCTCCACGAGCCATGGTCAAGACCACTGGCCGTGGTCCCTTTCATGGACCTTGAGGTAGTGGCTAGGCAACTTGGGGATTCTCCTCCTTGGACAACTCTTCTCCAAAAGCCTTCCCATGAGCCATGGTCTCCACCACGAGCCGTGAAGTGGCTCATGAAGGAGAGCCTCTTTTTGGATAATTTGAGGAGCACACTGCCTAGGCTACCATGAGTCACACCACGATCCGTGGTCACTACCATGAGTCTTGGGAGTGGTCGTGGTCACTAGGGCAGTGTCTAGGGGAGAGTGTATGGTTATGGTCCTCTCCCGTTGTCATTACCCTTAACTCATTATGTTAACCCTCACGTTTAGGCTTTAGTTTCACCTACTATTTTCTGGATTGTTGCAGATGGTCACTCCTTATGTGTATTGATTATCAACAATTGAACAAAGTAACCATCAAGAACAAGTATCCTCTTTCGAGAATAGATGACCTATTTGATCAACTTCAAAGGGGAAAGTTATTTCTAATTTTTTTATCTCCTGTCGGGTTATCACCAATTGAGGGTAAAAGAGAAAGATATTCTGAAAATGAAATTTAGAACCCAATATGGTCATTATGAGTTTTTGGTTATGTCCTTTGGTTTGACAAATGCTCCGGCGGCGTTTATGGACTTGATGAATGGTGTGTTTAGACAATACCTCAATATGTTCGTAATTGTGTTCATAGATGATATTTTGATTTATTCAAGAAGTGAGAATGAGCATATTGATCATTTCAGGATTGTATTGCAAATTCTCAAGGACCAACGACTTTATGCAAAGTTTAGCAAGTGTGAATTTTTCTTAAGGTCCGTAGTCTTCTTAGTCCATATTGTTTCAAGCAAGGGTATTGAGGTAGATCTGAAGAAGAAGGATGTAGTCAAGAGTTGTCGTAGACCTTTATCATTGACAAATATTAGAAGCTTATTAGGTTTGACTGGTTATCACTGACAGAACCACGACCAGGACCCACGCCCCGTGGATGGGTCCACGACCCGTGGTTTAGGTTCTGTAGGTCCACACCCCAATTTTAGAGTCTCTTATCCTTGAACCACAATTGAACTGGATGCACCGTAGGTCCATCCACGGTCCATCAGTCGTGGTCTCGTGGGTCAAGCCTGGATAATTATTTTGGGGACTTAATGGTCTTTTCCTATTTTAATTAAATCAATGTGGTGTCATTTTTTCTAAACCTAGACCACCTATATAAGGATTTTAAACCCCTAAACTCAGTTAATTAAGTCATTCTCTTAATTCCCAAAAGAAAACCCAAATCCTCTCTCAAAATATTCTCTTTAGAAGATGGAAGAAAAGGAAGCTAGGTGAAGTTCAAGTCTACAATCTTCAATATTTTGTAGGCATTGTGACTAAGGTATGATGGATTTTCATCCATGGGATCCTTCCTCCCATGGAGTCCCCTAGAATTCCACAATTTGAAGAAGAATTTCCCCAATTCTAGTTAGTGTTTCTTCCAATGTTGTGGGTTATGTTGAATGTTGATCCAATTGAGTGGATTATGACTATTTATGATTGAATTTATAAAATTTCATGTATTTAGGATGAAATTACATGTACCCATGCCTATCCTATGATCTTAGGGTTGAGTTGATATAGTTGGGTTGATGCCATGTGAGGGAAATTCCATGGGTTAGATATATCCTTATAGGATTGATGAATCATGACTAGAATTTCTTGATATTGAAGCATATATGATGAAGATGATGTTAATTGTTCGAGAACAAATCTTAGATGACGATCATGAGAATTAGGGCTTTGAGAGTAAAGCTTATGATATGAATTGTTAGTAATTCATGTTATTGTTGAGGAAGGAATACTTCCCACATGAATTGCTTAGTTATGAATGGATGAATGTGAAATATTTACTAACATGAATGATTCTAGGTTGAAAGGATTGATCACCTAAAAGGAATCTAGACTAAAAGCTTATGTAATTGATGAGGCTAGAGGCGACTACCCTTGACCCCTATATGAAAGGATATGAGGTGATTCCCGTATTCCTTCAAATTGAACAAGAGGTGAGTCCCCACATTCTCACTGTGATGAATGGACATGGAGGCGAGTACCTATGCTCCTTATAAATGATGTGGAGGCGAGTACCCGTGTCATATGATGGGATTGTAGAGGCGAGTACCCGTGTCATATGATGGGATTGTGGAGGCGAGTACACGCGATCTAAAAGTAAGGAAAAAGGCGAATACCCATTAGCCTTTGTAAGTTAGGCATAATGGAGAATCCCCATGTCTTTAAAAGTAAATATGAATAATGTAATTATGTTATGAGGATGATGTGATTGGAGTGTTGCTAGATATGCCTTCCATGATGCAAGCTTGACTAGAGGCGGATAACCTATGTCATGGCTAAGGATAAACGAGGTTACATAAGGAAGTATTCCTCTTTCAGTATGATGTTTCTTATTTCTTGATTATGCTTATTCCTTATGTCTTATGTTGACTAATGCTTTTATTGTATTGTTTATGCTAGCCATCATATTTATTACTAGATTTTACTAATGCATTCCTTTGCCTACATTCTTATCAAATTTAGGGTCCGTCGACATAGATTCTCACACTCGTGGCTAGCTTCGTTGTTGATAAAGGAAGTGAAGATTTGGTGAGTCCTTATTGTGTTCGAAGATGTGATCACCACTTTATTTTATGCTTTTCCTTTATGTCTTGGACTGTTGTATGGACTGTGTCCTAAAATTTTATTCACGTTATTTAGATGGTTTGAGACAATGTTGTTAGACTTCTACTCACTTTTATAAAAGAGTTTGATTGTACTGAAAAGTTTTAAATTCCCGCACCTTTTCTATTACTTATGTTATGATATGCTAAGTGGCTTGTATGAGGCCTCTCGAGGTCTTATACGCCTTGTTATATCTAGGGGGTACCCCTGGGGCGGGACAAAAACATAGCCAATAGAAATGCTTTGAACTTGGTTTGGTGTTGAGGTACCTTACGACCCTGAACCACATCCGATAAACTTACTACACTTAGTAAAGGACCTTAAAATATATATACAACTTATAAATTATCGTGTTCAGGCCTATACATATACAAAATATGGTTCAAATCTTTGCTTAGAAGTTTTGAGACGTTACAATATCTCCCCCTTTGGGATCATTCATCCTCGAATTATGGTCAAACTGAACTAGAAGGAAATGGGTTACTCTTACTATCTTTATGACTTCTAAACTTTCCTACTAATGTAGTCAGAATTGATTCAAACTGAGAGTTTCAAAATCTCGGCTAGAGTACACTAGGTATGAACGCTCATATAAGATTTCAAGATTATGGGCCACGACATGAATTTTTTAAGAATAACTATAGGAATAAGGTTTTACCTCAAATGTTCCCATTAAAATTTATCATAACCTTCCAGGAAAGAATTATGGGCATGAATCACTTGAGACACTTGAACATAAAGCTCTAATAGATTCCAAGTAACTGAGTCATTTGGAACTGGTTCATAAAATATGAATGATATAGATTTGAACATTAGTCATACTTTATCTGAAGCTATTTGACATGAAACATGAATACCTTGGGCACGAAGTAAGAATAAGAGTACTATACTTTGAGAAATACAACTTGTAGCTTTTACGTTAAGCAACACTTCTCAACTATGCTCTTATTTATCAATACCACACTTCATTAGCTGTAACTCATAACTCCCACAAGGTATATATCTATTCTTACCATGGTCTAGTCTAGCTGTATTGTCTTTTCACGTTTAATCCTTCACAAGTAATTGTTTTATAGTTGTACTTTTGGTCAAGTTATTGATGATATGATATTTTGACTCATTTGAGGCCTTTTTAGTTCAAAAAATAGTGGCCTCAATTCCTAATTATGTCATTATCAGATGATATTTTGATGTTTTGCAGCTACGAAAGCTAAAGGTCAAGCAAGGATGAATTTACGAAAAGAGGCTAAAAATAATAAAATGAAAGTAAACTCCAAGTTGAGGATCGCCTAGCACAATGAATGGATCGCCTAATAAGTCCACACCTCACCTAAAGTGACATTGTTCACTTCTGAAAAAATATTCAAGGTAGGTATGCGATGAGAGTGTAAATGGCACTTCACCGAAACAGTTGGGTGAACTAATCTCTATCACCAAAGGTGACACAGTTCTGAGCTACAGAGCGTAGGTCCCAATAGTAGGCCTGTCTGACAGTTATTTCTTAAGGATATTTGGATCTTTTTTTATGCCTTAAATACCTATAATATGTCGTTTGGACACAAATTTTAAGTCCTATAACTACCCTTTTATTCTTAAATCTACCCAAACCCTCTCATTCTCTCAAATTATAAAATCCCATCAAAATTCATCCCCTCCATATTCTCTCAAAGCTTTAAGAAAGAATCTAGGGTTCAAGCTTCAAGTCTCTTTTTTCATCCATTGCTTTTGGGCTTTGATCTTCAAGGTATGTGGGAATTCATCAATGGGTTCCATTTAGCCATTGAGTTCCAAAAGATTTCGATTCTCTAAATTCAATTTCACTAAATTGCTTAGGGTTCACTACAAAAAATGGCTCAATTTATGGCGGTAAATTTGTGAGAGTTTTAAGAAACCCCACTACTAATTCATTTTGTGACATTTTATTTTAACTCCCACAATATAAACCTTTTGTGGTGGTTTTATTACAAAGGTTAGAAAAATGCCACAAGTTAGTATAATTTGTGGCGATTATCAACCCCCGATAAATTGTTAAATTCATTACTTTTAGAAATTATATATATATATAACTTAGATGCAAAATCAATAATCATATTTATTTTTCGTTTTTTAATTTGCATTCAAATTTTATTTAACCTCTTGTAATACTAGTTGACTTTTTAAGATAAAACATTTTAATCAATAGTTATTAGTTAATATAAAATAAAATAAATAAAAAAAAGTTTGTTCCCACATACCCAATTAAATAACCACCTCCTACATCCCCTTCCCACGTACTACATTCTAACTAAACATATATCCCCCCCACAACTCATTCATTACATAACCCTCCTTCTCCCTTCTCCCTTTTCCCTTTTACCCCATTATTTTGTTCAATTATTTTGTGAATGTTATTTTTTCTAATTACTTTTTTATTTTGTAGGTTTTACGAAGTGGGATAAATGGTAATTATCTCCTCTATGAGTTTTGTAATTCACATTCGAATTTAAAATATATGCTATTATTTTTATTATTATTTAATCTATAGGCATTTTGTGTATGAGGTTCTTGGTTTTCATTGTTGCATCCTGATGAGGATATTTAGCTTGCTTCACCTGTGAATAAAAGAGTGGATGACAACAACTCAAATCACCAAACAAATGCTATGAATTTTTTTAATGTTTATTTGTTGTCTCCTTTAAAATTGTACTGTCTAAGTTATTATTCACAAGTTTGTATTACTTTAATTTATATTATTTAAACTTGTAATGCTTATTAATACGAGTTTGTTTAATGAAATTTGTTTTTTATTGAATGTGTTTTTTAATAAAATTATTTATTCATATTATTTTGAAGACTTGATGTTACCCATATTTATTATTAAGATGATAATAATTTTGTAAAACTCCGCAAATCAAATTATGAAAAATTTGATTTCATATCACAATATTTTAAATCCATACAAATTTAATTTTTCAAAGCATGAGATCATATTGTGAAGGTTTTAAACCAACACAAAATGAAATTAAAAAACCTCCACAAATTAAATAGTCATTTTTTGGAGGATGTCGTGGAGGTTAATTAAAACCGCCACAAATATGCTCGTGGCAAGGGTAATTGTAGAGTTTTCAGAAACCTCCACAATTCAATTTGTGGAGTCCCTAAACCGCCACAAATTGAAAAAATAACCCCCATAAATTGAATATTTTCTTGTAGTGGTTTTATATGATCTTCATGGGTCTTAGTTGATATTGATTTAATTGTTCAATTACAATCTTCCTATACATGTTTAGATTAAACTACATGATTTGCAATTGATTTCTATTAGACCCATGCATTATTCATGAATTTGATTATGAATTTATGAAGATAAGAGTTTATGAAAAAAGTTATGAATTTATGAATCAGGATTTATGAAAGTTTATACATGATTTAAGAAAAAAAATGTTTTGTGATCCAAGGGCAGCTTGTGATAAGTGCATCAATGAAATTGTGAAAGATTGTCTCACATCTTAAGGAATCATGATTTGGTGAAAGGTTTTTCTCATATATGCATGATCCATGATTTAACGAGATATTCTATGATAATTTAAGCTTGGACTAGTTACTTATTTGTGATTTTCCATGAATGATGATATGCTTATGAATATGAATATTCTGTTGGATTTACTTAACACCGAGATAACATTAAGCTGGAAGCTCAAACATGGTAGTCTCTAGTAGAAACCTATATTTTCAAACTACGTGCCCGTGTGATTGTCTTAAAAGATTTAGCTAGTGGATCCACAAATAGCACATGAATTATGATACAGAGTTCTACCTTGGCAAGTAGACTCTACTTTCTCGGTGTGGGACTTACTTCGAATTCCATGTTATAGATCGCATGGTCTATTTATTGTTAAAGCTAATATCTCACAAGATGAACTAAAGTTACTTCAAGGGATTTTTGAAGCTTTCAATATGATTTTAAGATGTATTGATCATGCTCATGATCTATGATTCTTCTTTAAAGGTTTTTTACGATGTTTTAGCTTAGTCATGCACATATGTTTTATTTTATGTCTCTTATGATATTGTTTTAAGATTTTATGCATATCCCACATACTTAGTACATTCCATGTGCTAATGAATATGTGTGCCTGCATTGGTTTCATAATGTAGGAATTGACACTTCTCCTTCTCCTACTCGTGGCTAGTTGCTTGATCGATCACTGAAGATTTGGTGAGTCCTAATGTTACGATGACCATGTCACCTTTACTGTACTTATTTATGTCTTTAGTTTTCAAATGTTGTACGTGATGTACGGATTATGTTCCGACCACTTCTTTTGATGTATTAGATTGCCTTGTAATGACTATGAGCAGACTTCCGCTTTATGTCAAACTATTTTATAATATGTGACTTCATACTTTAATTCTTGTATATCTATTATGTTGGCTTGTATGTAAGTCAAGTGGCTTGTGTAGGGCCTCTCAGGATCTTATAAGCCATGTCACGTGTAGGGTGTAATTTTGGTCATGACAATTAGTCTTGCATTTTCCCAATTATAGATAGGGTGACGTCTTTCTTAAGGACAAATCATTGATTTTACAACACTTTGTTGAGTTTGGAGGAAATCTAAGTACCCTGTTAAATTGTTTGGGTGGTGGGAAGTGTTGCATTCTAGTGCTTAATTTTGAAATATTGGCATTTGGCTGAAATCACCTTTTCGGCGAGCTTGTCTTAGCATGTCAATGTGATTAGCTGAATCACCAAGTAAGTCCCACATCACCTTCTTATTTTGAACTTGTGACCTTGGTACTGTCACTTTTGATATGCTTGTCTTAGATCGCCGAACCATCTTAGTGAATCATCGACTTGGAGTTGGCGTCACCCTTTATGACTGACCTTGAACTATTTTGTATTGTCACTTTTGGCGAGCTTGTCTTATCTACCCAAACCGTATAAGCGAATTACGGAATTAAAGTGGATATCGCCCCTCATGCCTGAGTAAAATTAATTTTGGTCATGTCTACTTCAACGAGTTCGTATGAGATTGCCTAACCTATTTGGTGAGCCTCAACAAACTTGTTTCAACTAAGCTTCTTTATGCAATTATTTTAAACTAACCTTCACTCGATGTTTGATTTGAAATGTGGTGCTTTATAGAAAATGGCCTAAACGAATGTCCTAAACGAATGTCCTAGCCTTTTCAAGGGTTGTTTCATCTGGTTCCGAATTTGACTCCACTCCTCCCCTCTCTCTAAAGGCAAAAGGGGGTGGTGATCAATGTGCCCTCAGGGCAGCAACAAGTCACTCTGCGCACCTCTATGCGTGTGAGTGAAAAACAAAAGGTTGTCTTAAGGAAGAGGAGTGGAATATGCTCCACGTTTTCATAGACCCTTCTACAAATGTTACTTTGAGAGTGCTCCCGGTCATAGCTCCAAGGGCCCTTTGCAGGCTCAAAGCAGTGGGAGAACGCACTATCCTAGAGGAGTGCAGTTCTTGATAGATGGGGTTATGAATTACTAGCTTGCTATATGGGACACAATTAAATTCCATTAGTTTGAGTAATTCAGAAGAGCTCGAACCCTATATGTTCCTACGTGGGTTAGAGAATTTTATCCTGCCTATGCCAATGCATCGCCTATGAAGAGGAAAGGTGTAGTTTGGAGAACCCTCAAGGAAGTTAAAGTCCGGGGAATATGGTTCAATGTGGCTGGGCAGTGATTAATGATTCCCCGGGTATGGATTGCAACAGGGCTGAGATGTATAAGCTTTGAATGAAGCATACTTTGGATGTTTTGAAAGGGTGATTGGCACCCTTGATTTCATATATTACTCACCGTGGTTGGCAAACATGGTGGAGATAAAAAGATATACAATAACATAGTGGCTTGATTTTGGTTTGGGTTTATCAACAACAACCTAATGCTGTAAAAAATGAGTTGATCCTCCGACACCCAAAAGTCATCATTGTGGGTACTATCAATGACATGGAGGAGATCCATGTGGGTCTAATCATTAATGGAGAGATTCTAATGCAAGCAAGGAAATAGTAGACATCATTACCTTTCCCCATTCTGATCATGCATCTCTGTGAGGCAGCCAGAGTCCCATTTTAGGAGAGATCTGATGTCAGTGTTACCCCCACCTCATCCAATGAAATTTAGAGGATTGAGGTAGATTACTTGAGAGATGACATATCTAGAAAAAAACTACCACAACTTGACACCGCATGAGTAGTAAATCCCACTACCTTAACCTCAAACACTAATTATCCCGCACCTTCTATGGAGCCCTTAGGTATCTATCACCTTTCTACCATGCCTACTCAATGTTCTACACCCTTGATTTCGAATGCACCTCCCTTATATCCCGGTCTCTATTGACACAAGCCTTGATTTATCGGATGGGAAACCTTGCTTATTTTGCTGATGTTAGGGCATCTCGACTTGAGATAGAGGTTCCTACGATAATAATTGGAACTATGGAGACTGCCATGTTCCCAGTACAAGATGAGGTTGTGAGCCATCTGGCTACACTGGATTCCTATAGGGAAAGGCTAGATAACCTCACAGCTAGAGTTGAAGAGTGTGAGTGTTGTGAGGTCAGTTCTTCTGGGCTGATTGAGTTGAGGAGCAATATAACTACTTTAAGGGTTGATGTGGATCAGTTTAGGTCCACAGATATTTTGATGTTATGGGATAAGGTTCCTCTATCCAATATGCCCACAATTGTACCTCCGATTGATTTGAGAGGAGATGGACCTTATGGGATAACTGAGCAACTGGTAGATGATGAGTCTCAACAATAGATGTTGAGGCTGATTCTGATTCAACAGTTGAGAAGGATGAGGATGCGTTTATGAGGGATGATGAGAAAGTTAGTATGGAGGCCTTTGCTGAGCTGCATATTATTGAGGAGGTGCATGCTAAATTGGAGAGAGATCCCGTTTGGAGACTTCCACGATTGGCATAGTAGAGTGTGTGCTGCAAAGTCATCTCTTCCTCCTCCTGATGTGCTGGGTACTACTGTCCCGATTAATGCTACACTTATGCCTCCTACTTTAGATATGCCAGGTACTGATGCGGGAGGTGACACCAGTTCTTCAGAGCCACATAATCAGAGTTCTTAAAAGGCATAGCCTGTCAGGGGGACCTTCTACTCAACTCATTCGAGTACTTATCTTTTTATAGCATTGATGACACTATTAGCTACTTTTTCGTGGGGTTAGGGTACCTGGGCAGATAATTCCCTTTTTGGATTGTATTTTGTTCATTTCGGTTACATTTTGATATTTTAGCATTTTGGTTTCATTATATTTGTTGGTTGTTAGTTTAATTTTTATGTCTCTATCAATCGCCCCATAAATTTTGAAGTATGTTTCTTGTGTTTTAAACTGTTGATATTCAAGGATCAATTTTTTCTAATATTAATGTCTTGGATAATTCTCTTGATGAGAGATGTATTTTGTGTTACTGTTGCATGAAGAAATCAGCGTTGCTCTACTTTTGAATGATCTTTTATATTCTTATCTTGAATAGCTACGTAGTGATGTGAGCTTTGAAATGACATCACATGCAAGCTTCTTAATTTTTAGAGTTGTGTAATATAATTGTGTTTGAAGTTCCCTGTGTTGTGATCCTACTTGAAAGCATTCTTGTTTATTCCTACAATTTGTCTTGTTATTCTAAGTTTTTAGCCTTGGTGAATGCAGGAGATGATCTTGAGCATAAATTTTGAGAGGAAACCCAAATCTTAATACCTTTTGTGACTACCTTGTGAGGGTGTGCACCCATCTTGACACCATTTTTGCCTATACCATTTGTTGTCAACCTCATTGAAACCTCTTGAACAAAAATATCACCCTAACTTCTCATCGATAAACCCTTTTCTAAGCATTGATTTGTTTGAATAGCCAACTTAGGTTGAAAAGCTAAGTTGGGGGTGTGGAAATGAAGGAGGAAAGAAATCCAAGTGAAAGAGAAGAAAGAAAAGTGAGACCTAACTTTGGAGTTTAGTGCAAAAAAAAGAAACCCCTTCGTATAAAAAAGAGCAAAACCATGAAAATGAAATGAAAAAGAAGATCTTGATGAAATAAAAGGGGTTACCAATAAATTGAATGAAAATAAAATAAAATTAAGGATTGAGTCTCCAAATGAAAAGAACTTGAGAATGGGTGAAGATGAGTTCAACAATGCTTTGAAAAGGTGAAGTCACTGAGCCAAATTAACCAGACCTTTACCCTCAGCCCCATTACAAGCCTAAAAATATCGTTGAGATATTGTTTAAACCAGGTTGTGTGTTAATTAGAAAATATGGACAAACCTACGGGAAAAAGCTTGCATGTATTTCTCTGTCGGAGAGTGAGAGTTGTATTAATTCCTAATTTCTTTGTTGATGTACTTTGTAAGAGAATGGAGTCCTTTTTATTGTTAGGGCACTTGAATGCTTTTGTTGAAACATGGTTTTGCATTAGAAGGAAGAATTAGTGAGCTTAAGCTTGGATTGATACTGGCTAGTCATCATTTGAAGCTTCTTGATTATGATTAACATGTTGCATATACTTTTTAGTAGTATTGTGATGGAACTTGTATGTTAACGCACATTGAGACTTATTGTAGACACCCTTGTTAAACTGATTGTATGCTTGACTTACTTCAGTACAAGCAAAAGTTTAAGTTGGGGTATTGATGAGTGTGAGAATTTTACTCATTTCAGGCCTATTTAGTTCAACAAATAGTGTCCTCAATGCCAATTTATATGATGATATTTTGATGTTTCATAACTATGAAATCTAAAGGACAAGGCAAGAATAGATTTATGAAAAGAGGCCAAAACATTGAAAAAGACTGTAAACTCTCCGCCGAGGATCACCTAGCACAATGGGCCGATATCCCAATAAGTCTAGACCTCGCCTAAAGTGAGAGTGTTCACTTTTGAGAATATTAAAGGTAGGTCACTGATGCAAAGTGTGAACGATGATTCACCAAAATAGTTGGGTGAACTAGAAGCTCCATTGCTGAAGGTGACAAACTTCTGAGTTAGAATGAAGGTTGAGTGGGTGAACGAAGGTGGTAATCAGTGATTCACAAAATGTGAAAGTCTGATTCAATTAAGTTTACCCACTGAGGTTCAAACACTTGAAGCCTGAAGACAAGAAAGGGTGAGCTAAAGAACAGAATGACGATCCACCGAAACATGTAGGCAAGCCCGACTAATGTCGCCGATCAGGTCATGCATGGAATTTGAGACTAACTTTTGATGAAATTATAAATAGCCCGAATGAATGAGAAAATGTATCTCGAGTCTTTTTTATCTTTTTTAGGGAATTTTTTTACTTTCTATCCCTTCTACTTTTCTTTTAGTTTTGGGGATTTGAACAATCTTGTAATTGACAATTGAGGGTTCAATTAAAAGTGGGTGTTTAAGATTATTTCTGATTATAATAAACACTTTAATGGCTGAGAACATCATGGGTATAATTTATTTTCCTTTTATGATGATTGGTTAAACCCCAATTCTACGTGTATGAATATTGTAATATCCCGGAAACTGGTGAACTAAAACTAGAGAGTTCTAGAGCTTTTAGCACGAGTTACAGAGTTTGAAGAGAGGGTTAGGCTCGTAAAATGACTTTCCGAACTTAGTATGAATGTTTTAGGGTTAGGGTGTCAAGGTACGACCCCCCTAGGACCACCCAAGGGGTCCATGAGGAGGACCTCAAAACAGCCTCAAAAGCTGTCAAATTTGCAGCACCTACGGAAGCCACCTACTGACCGTATATGGACCCACGCCCCGTGGGTTGGGGTCATGGATCAAGTCCTGAGTTGGCCTGCAACTTGTAGCCTCATTCCGGCACCTACGGAGGTGCAGCACTATCCGTGAACCCACCCACGGTCCGTGGGTGGGGGTTTCTTGAATGGGGACAATTTTTAAGATTTAGTTTTTAAGTTAGGGGCTTAGGGGTTAATTTGTAATTAGTTAGGGGTTTATGGAGGTCAGTTTGTTAGTTATTAAACCACCTATATAAGCCTAATAGACCCCTAAACTAAGGGATTTAACTCATTCTTCCAAGAACCCAAATTCTCTCCAAATAATTCTCTCTAGAAGTGAAGAAGAAGAAGGAGAAGAAAGGAAGTTAGGGCAGATTTTCCCCCATTTATGCAAGCTTGGTTAGGTATTTGAATCAAGGTATGTTATCTTATTCATCTATGGGTTCTTCCACCCATAGAGCCCCCTAGGTTTCCCCCCAATTGTGAAGTCAAAACCCAACTCTAGCTAGGGTTTCTTCCTACATTGTGGGTAGTGTTTAGGTATGATTACAATCTAGTGGATAATACCTAATTATTAATGAATTAGCATTGAATTATGATGTTATGATGAATTTATGCGATTTCTATGGTTAACCCTAGTCTATTTGATGAATTTGATATTTTGTGGGTTTATGCCATGAAAAGTGAAATTGAGGATTCATAGGTGATCTTCTAAAATCAATATCATGTGTAGTAATTGTTCAAGTTTAGGAACATATAATCATTAATTGAACTAGAATTTATTGAATATGAAGGATCATGAATAGTAAAGTTGAATTTGAACCTTATTATCAATTATGCTAGAATCACCTACTAATGAAGGATGTGATTAGAATACCTTGAAAACTAGGTATAATGAAACAAATAAGAAGTAAAGCTTTGAGTATAAGGCTTATAGTCATGAATTTTGATCACTAGGGTTTTGAGAGTAAAGCCAATGTGATGATCTAGATGTGCTAAGGCTTTGAGAGTAAAGTCTAAAGGAGAATAGAAGCTTAATGGATAGAGTTATGGTGGAAGATCTTTGCCTACCTAATCTACATAATGTATGCTTGAATATGTGAAGTGATTGATTCACATGAGTCATGAGGATACCAATGTCTAATGTATAATTCTAGATATGGTATTATGCATGAATATAACATGACATGAAAGGTTCTCTCACATAGAATGATTCTAGGTTGCAAGTTTTTCTCACCTAAAATGAATCTAAGTCCTAGGACTATAAAATATGATGAGGCTTGTGGTGATTCCCCTAAATGACCTTTACATGATAGGAATGTTAGGTGAGTTCCGTTACTCCCAATTAGTTAGACATGGGGAGTGTGAGGTGAGTTCCGTTACTCCTAATTAGTTAGACATGGGGAGTGAAAGGTGAGTTCCGTTACTCCTAATTAGTTAGACATGGGGAGTGTGAGGTATTTACCCTTTACATGTGTGTGACTCCCAAGGAAAGCGGTGAATACCCATTAGCCTTTAGGTTGATCATGGAGGCGATTACTTATGATCCTTATGTGATGATGTAGAGGCGAATACCTACATTACATATTTAAATTGATATAGAGGCAAATACCTTTATCACATTAAAATGGACATGGAGGCGAATACCTATGCTTCATTAACTTGTATGACTTGTGGAGACTCCCCTTGTCCTTATAATTCATTAGTATGTGTGACTAGAGGTGAATACCCTTTTCTTTATAATTCCATGCTATGTGTGGATTGAGGTGACTCCCCTTGTCCTTCATGATAAACTAAACATGTATGAGTTGAGATGACTCCCCTTGTATTTATGAACATGATCATGGCTAGTTTGGATTGTAGCTTTAGAGTCCCCTCCAATACATGCATGACTAAGAGGTGATTCCCCTTGTCTTTATGATTTTAAGAGATGATAAACATGAATGATGAACCTAAAGTGTCTAACTTAGCATGGGTAGGATTATGGGGTCTTGTTCATGCATGACACAAGCTTGCCTTAAGGTGACTCATGCGGTGTTTCTCTTATATGATGTATGCTTAGATAGGATTGTGCTATAGTTTCCTTCCTTGAATTGAAATAATTGACTAAAGGTGATAGTTCCCTTGTCTATATGAAGTAAGCTAATAATGAGACCAAAGTAGGGTAAATATGACTATGATGACTTCAAGGTTATGCTTAGTGTGAAGGGTATTATGGGATGCCTTTCATGCATTGCATAAGTGTTCTTTGAGGTTACTTAGGAGTATGGTGCCCTTATGGTAGAGAGGCTTAAGACTTGACCATGTATATAAACTACGATTAAGATGACCAAAAAGGTGGTACTTAGCTTGGGTGGTATTATGGGATGCTATTCATGCAATGCACAAGTTACGTGAGAGTAGTTCTATTATGGTATAGATGACTAAGAGTCAAATAATGCTTATATGGTGCTTATGTAGAAGACTTTGCTTATTATAATGATATTGTCTCTTATGCTTAAAGTTCATGTTTCATGAAGTATTTCATATGATTTTGGTTTATGTCTTATATTGACTAACCCTTGTCCTATGCTCTTATGATTATGCTAGCTAACATATTTAGAAAATTTTGTACTAAGCATACTTTGCCTATATTCTAATCAAATGTAGGGTTTTGGAGATTGAGTTCCATTCTTGAAGATGGGTTTCTAAGGAGTTAAGGAGTTGAAGCATTTGGTGAGTCCTCATAGCTTTGAGGACAAAATACACCATTTCTTTTATGTCTTTTATTTCATGTTTTGAGACTATTGTATGGGCTGTGTACCAAGAGTTTTATTCTAAAGTTTTATTAGATGGTTCCGCTTGCTTTTATGAAAATAACTTTGATTGTAAAATATTTTAAATTTTTCCGTACTTTTCTATTATCTTATGTTCATGATATGCTAAGGGCTTGTATGAGACCCCTTTGGGGTCAAGTACGCCGTGTTACTTCTAGGGTATACCCCTGGGTCGTGACAAATATAAAGTTGAGTGTTAATTTAATTTAGTTGGTTTAGTGTGTTGCTCTATTTTCTGCTATTTTTTCATGGATTTGAGATATTTAACATGAGTTAATTTATGCGTTAAGTTTGCAAAGTTAATCCTAGCTTATATCTTCGATTGATGCTCTAAAGAGATTAATCAAAGTGGGTAAATAGCTTAATACTTGCAAATTGGGTTTGATTATTTTAGTCTGCTCGAAAGAGACTTGTCCTTCAATTCTAATTACCAAATTTAATCGGAATAGAGATTTTAGTAAGGTATTTGGTTGATTTGTATTTTATACAAATAAAATCAAAAGGAAATTCTACAATATGACAAATTGAGATCGAAAGAAAATTTGTGTCGTTGATGATTACCCAACCTATCTATTGTTTTCTAGCATTATTGAGCAAGCACTTGTACCCCTATTTTATATTGATGCCAACTTCCACACTAATGAGTCCACAAATTTGAATCATTTAGGGTTATATTTTGATAGAATTAGTGTCCTCAAATGCATATTTTGTCTCAATATATGATGAAAACCCTTAAGTTTAAGGTTTTTGGAGTTAGAGGCAAAACATTGACACTACTTGGCTAGAAGGAACAAGGTGGCTGAAAGGAACGAAGAAATGAAGGCTTGGAGATCGCCTTTTATTCCAGTGTGCTGAATCCTGAAGGGAAAAATCAAGTTGGTGATGAAATGGAGCAGTCGGAGTGTCGCCGAGTAGTTTCGCGAAGCAGTACTATATCGCCCAATGACTCGAAGCGCGAAGATGTTGAAGGCTAAAGCAAAAAGGCGATGAAATCGACCAAAAAGCGTATCGCCGAGTGTATCGGTGATCCAGACTAACTACGTCGAGTGATCCGCTGCAGCACAAATTTTCAAACACTATAAATACTTGTTTAAATTGTTAACTTAGTATCAAGTCATATACAATTACTATTGAGACTTAGAATATTTTCAGTTCCAAGTTTTAGAGGGTTTTGGAGACTTTGTTCTAAGACCTTGAAGATTCAAAGAGTTTCAACTCCAAGAAATTGGATGTGGGTCTCGAAGATTCTTCATTCTTGATGTGTTTTAAGACTTAATTCTTCATACCCAGTTGATAGAAACTGAAATTGGTATTGACTTTTACCTCTTTTACATGTCTAGCTAAAACCCCAATTCTTGGAGTGTGATTTTGTGAATATGGGTTAGATTTTCTGTTGGGTCGACATGGGTTCAGCTCGAGTGAGTGAATCCTAGTTCTTCTCCCACACATTCAGCTCAAGAGAGTGAATATGAAAAGGTGGCGGCGGTGCTTAATGCGGCAACTCGGTGTTTGAGAGAAATAGAGTTAATTCAGGGTAAGTTGCTCGAGAGAAAATTTACTCCCACTAAAACTTGGAAGACCAGTGCAAAAGTCAAGGGAGGTACATACCCCTTCATGAGAGGAAAAGGTCTAAAGACAGGAAGAACAATAGTGTCGAGGACATACTACAAATAATTCTCCAAAAGATCACCGAATAAGATCGAGTGCTGGAAGAGATGAAGGAGAATATTGAAGTGTTGAATCAGATGATTGTATCTCATTCTATATCTATCCAGCTGATCAGGACAATCATGAGTTATGCAATGCCTCCTATCCACTCAAATGAACTATTGGGGTTACTTGGTAACACTAGGGCCAACCCCAATGATGGAGAGTGAGGAAAGACTTGCGTCTGGCCACGACGTTAACTAAGGTGCTTTTTGGGAGGCAACCCAAGGTCTTAAATGTTTTGTTTTTGTTTTAAAAGTAGTGGTGTGTTGATTGTGCAGGTCAGAGTGTGGAGAGTTTGTGGAAATTACATTTGGCGAACTAAAAGTCCATTCAGCGAGTCGACGACCATCATTAAGATCGTCGTCTTAACTCCCAAAGAAAATGAAGGTCCTGTAGAAATTGGCGGGGTAAGTGACGACTCAACGCGTCGTCGAGTGGATCGGCGGACGCGACTAATGTCGCCGAATGGACGCGAGCTGGACGGTTATATATGTCTAAAGGTTTTAAAGTTTCAAACTCTTCACTTTCCCTCGCTTTCAACTTCACAAACTCACACCAAGTTAGTTTTTCAATATTCTTGCTTTCAATAAGTATTTTGGTTGGTGATTGGTGCTCGGAACTAGGATTTCTTTGCCGCCTAGTTTTTCAATCCTATTTTAATCGGCATCTAAGGTTGGTTTCCGAATCCCGAGTTTACTTTTAAAAATTTTGTACTCATTTGCAATGATCATATCCTCTTGTCGTGTGTTGGGCATCTCTAATAGGATTAGATTGTTTAAATGCTAATTTTAAGTTAATAATCTTCCCCGTATTATGTTGATCGTCAAATGCCTGTCAATTTGTGCTTTTAGATTAATGAAATTTTATGAGGTTGTGCTTGTGTGTTGTTTAGATTGGTTGGGTGAGGTTTAAGTACCCCATGTTTACGCTTATTGACGTATATTGCTCAATGATAGAATGGGTGACACCCTTCTTAAGGGAAAATTATAGTCAAATGGCCAAATTTGACAAAATCGGAAGAAGTCTGAGTATTCTGAGGTGATGGGTGCTATGGTTATGAGCCTAATTTAGCTATTGCATGTGTTGATATTGTTTTTGGGGTTGCGGGGTTGAATTTGAGAAGGTGGATTGAAAATAGCACGTTGGGCCATTTGGTGAGCTGAGTCGAGCTCGCCAAACTACTCGGCGGTTCTCCTAATCACCCCTTATCGCCTTAAATTTCATGCTATATGTGTTGTTTGATTCTGTCACTTTCGGTGAGAAGCCTGAGGTCGCCAAAAGCACTCAGCGACACGCCGAAACTATTCTTGATCTCCCTTTATCTGCACCCCTGAACCCTTTTCTGTGTTGTCACTTTTGGTGAACAAACCTTTGATCGCCGAAAGTAGTCGGTGATTCGCCGAAAGGGCCTTACCATCGCCGACTTGCAATAATTTTTAAACCAATCCTTTCGACGAGCCTGATCTAGCTCGCCAAAGAGGTTCGGCGACTCACCGACTGGATCGGCGAGTCTGTCTGAAATCAATTTTCTGTGCTTCAATGTGATTATTAATTAACCTACCTTTAATGTTTTGCAGATATGGTTCGGACTAATCTAACCACGCCACCCTAGAAGAAAGCACGGGGAATCACTATAAATGAAAGGGGATCAGGTCTTCCAAAGAAGAGAAGGCAAGAACTCCCACCGGGAGACAAAGGCAAAATAAAGAGGCACATAGCTAAGAAAGGAGCCGCTGGCAACCAGGCTGAGTTGTCTGAACCTAAAGACGAGCATCCCCTGATTTCCCGAAGGGATGAGATTCGGGATAGATCTCAAACCACATCCACTGGAGTCCCTTCAGATGCCATTCCTCTGGAAACAGACTCATTGCCAGCTCAGGCACCTCTTGTGATCCCCATGCCTCCTATCGTCCCTCCTCCCAGGCTCCTAAACAGATTAAAAGGTGATGGTTTATGAACCATCCTTGAGGAAAAGCTACTTTTAACAGAAGGGTTAGACGGGAAGTGTTCAGAAGTGAGTGAGAACCTCCACTACCATGAGTTTGAGCAGTTCACCAGGCCCCTAGGCCCTTACATTCCTACCTGAGTTCAAGAATTCTATATAGCTTATGGGGTGTTGGTACCCAAGAGCAAAGAAAAAGGCGAGCGAATTCATACCGGTGAAGTTGTTCATAGTTAGAGGCAAGGAAGTTGGGTGACCCAGTGAATATGTTATCAATATTTTGAATAGACCGCTGCACTCTGCACTTCTTACGAGGGGTTGTCCATTGCTCAGTCCCTAGATGACTTGAATGGTTGGTTGGCTCTTCTGATTTCTGACACCACCCCGAGGTGGATGGATGCAGCGGCCTCTATTGAGAAGAGGGAATTGAGCATTGCTGCTAGGTTCTGGTTTGGCTTTATCAGCAGCACCATAATGGCATCGCAGAATGAGTCCATTTTGCACCGTCCAAAAGCAGCTTGCCTTGGTTCTATCATGTATGAGAGATGCATCGACCTGGGACTACTGACTTCACAAGAGATGGCAATGAGAGGCAAACAAAAAACAAACTTCTCTGTCATTCTCAGTCTTGATCACTAAGCTGTACCGGTGTGCTGGCGTACCCCTTGGACACTATGAGAGATATTGAGGTCACCCCTTCATCCTCTACTGACTTACGGTGTGTTGAGGTCGAGTACACATGAGAGGAGGTGGTTAGAAGGAGAGTAACTCCGATAGAAATTTCTCCAGATGTTGATGTTGACTCGTTACCTGCAGATGCATCTTCACCTACTTCGGCCTCTGGCCTTCAGGTACATCCGCTCCTTCCTCTTCTTCACAGGCCCCAGGTGTTTCCTCCTCCTCCCAGCCTCCCAAGATTACTCAGGCCATGATCCTGAAGTTGGGGAATTTGGCCCAATCAGCTGATATTCGGGTGACCCGACTCGAGAGATCCATCCTTAGGATGATCAAGAGAGCCATACTTGCTGCACTTAGCCCCCTCCAGACTTCTGTTGTTGAGTTGACTATGAGAGACACAGCTTGTGAGAGAAAACAGGGGGAGGCTTCTGAGGTGACGACTTTGAAAGTCAAAGTAGCAGATCTAAGGAAGAACATAGACTATCTAAAGTTTACGCACTTCAGTTCATTAATAGGGGCTACCGATGATGAAGATACCCTAGAGACTTTAGTGATTCCTTCGGCTACCACCGGAGAAGTACAAAGGGATGGCACATCAGATGAGGAGTCGGATGCAGAGACTGACGAGGAGCAGATGGTGGTAAATGATGATGAGATGATAGAGAAATGAGAGGAGAGCATATTTAGATATTTTCCAGATCTGGTGGAGACGATTGTGCAGCCGGTGATCCAGACTTCGTCGACTAAGACGTCCACAACAGTTCCTAGTGGATCTGGCACTACTATTCCTTCTGAGGTTACTCCGGGCACTGATGCCCAAGTCCATATTGATACACTGGGCACTGAAACCCCGACAGATGGAGCAATTGCATAGACATGATCCTCTCTTTACCTCCCTCTCTGTCTATCTTTATTTTAAATTCTGAATATAATGTTATTTGTATTTGAGGACAAATGATTTTTGTTTGTGGTAGGGTGAGGCCCACCTTTGTGCATATTTGTTTTGTTATTTTTGGGTTGAAATCTATAATTATGCTATACACTACTTTTTGAGGAAGGTTTGAGCTTGTAGCTCCGTGTTTTGAAATTGTAAATGATTTTGACCTTTCTAAAAATCGCCACCTCTTGTATGTACTTGAATGTGGCTGTTCTTTGGCAAATTTGAGTCTCAATTTCGAATAATACAGATGACTTGAGTAGTGCTTATAATTGAACGAACATGAATGCACGACTACGATGAAGTTGCGTAGACAATATGTGAACTCTTTGCATCTCGTTGTGATTAGCCATATATTGAATCGATTCTCTTGCGATAAATGTTGCACACTAGCAAAAGTGTAGAGTCTTGTTTAACTTTAGTGTCGATGCCTTGTGTGATGAGCTTACTGTGAACCATGCATGATAACACCTAGAATTTACCCCGTTGGTCCGGTCGACTAAGAAAGGCTATCTCCTGATATGATCTTAGGCAACTTCGAAGAGTGTGAGCCAATTTGATATATACCTCTTTTGTGGCCTACCTTGTGAGTGTGTGAACCTCTTTTGAACACCCCTTGAGATTTATCTTTCTTTAGAAGAAACTTGATGAAAACTAGACCTCTCTTAATCCACTACCCTTAATCCTCTTGATTTGTGGTTGATTGAATAGCCAACTTAGGCCATAAGCCTAAGTTGGGGTGTGGTGAAAAGATAAGGGCAAGCCAACAAGTGCAAGGAAAGTCTCCTTTAACCCACTGTGTTGAGAAAAATGGAACCCCTCCATACACAAAAAAAAAGAGAAAAAGAGAAGAAAAAAATGAAAAAGAAAAGTTGTGGAATAAAATACAAAAGAAATGGGGTTCCCGAACAATCCATGGAAAGCGAATAATAGGATGACTTATGAGCACTAAAGAAAATGATGAAGGAAGAGGAAAAGAAGTGTTGTGAGAACCACATTTCATAAGGATGAAAGTCACTGAGCCTAAATTACTATACCTTTGCACTCAGCCACGTTACAAGCTTTGAAAAGACCTTTTTGATCTTGAGTGAGCTGAAACAAATGTTGATTGGAAAATACGGGCAAACCTATGGGTGAAAGCATGCATTGTGTTCTTCTTTTTGAGTGTGAGCGTTGCATTTGATTCTGAAGCTTTAAATGATTAAA
Organism: Solanum chiquidenum; assembly: GCA_029582725.1. Taxonomy (NCBI): domain Eukaryota; kingdom Viridiplantae; phylum Streptophyta; class Magnoliopsida; order Solanales; family Solanaceae; genus Solanum; species Solanum chiquidenum. The sequence continues at coordinate 3,891 of JAJOOS010003331.1, read as the reverse complement.
CCTTTGTGTGTGAATATGGAATCATTCTTTGTGTGAGGGCATTCAAATACTTTTGTTGAGCTTGAGTTTGCATTTGAAGCAAGTATTGCGAGCTTGAGAATCTTTGGTAATGGCGTATCACAACTTGAATATTTGGGTACACAATTGATCCTTGCATGATTAAATCGAGTCTTGTTGTGTACATTTATGATCGAGTCTTGTGTAGCACAGTTTGAGACATCCTTTTTGAACTACTGAACTTGAGTTTTACTTGAGGACAAGCAAAAATTTAAGTTGGGGGTGTTGATTAGTCCACAATTTGGTTTCATTTAGGGCTATATTTTGATAGAATTAGTGTCCTCAAATGCATATTTTGTATCAATATTTGATGAAAACCCTTAAGTTTCAGGTATTTGGAGTTTAAGGCAAAGCATGGACACTACTAGGCCAGAAAGAACAAGGCGGCTGAAAAGAATAAAGAAATGAAGGCCTGAATATCTTCAAGCCCAGTTGGCGAGTCGCCGATCGGCTTGGAGATCACCTTTTGTTCCAGTGTGCTGAGCATTGAAGGGAAATATCAAGTTGGCGATGAAATGGAGCAGTCGGCGTGTCGCCGAGTAGTTCCGTAAAGCATTACTATATCGCCTAATGACATGAAGCGCGAAGATGCTGAAGGCTAAAGCAAAAAGGCGATGAAATTGACCAAAAGGCGGATCACCCAGTGTATCGGCAATCTCGACTAACTGCGCTAAGTGATCGCCTGCAGCACAAATTTTTAAACACTATAAATACTTGTTTAAATTGTTAACTTAGTATCAAGTCATACAAAATTACTATTGAGACTTATAATATTTTCAGTTCCAAGTTTTAAAGGGTTTTGGAGACTTTGTTTTAAGACCTTAAAGATTCAAAGAGTTTCAACTCCAAGAAATTGGACGTGGATCTCAAAGATTCTTCATTCTTGACGTGTTTTAAGACTTAATTCTTCATACCCACTTGATAGAAACTGATATTGGTATTGATTTTTACCTCTTTTATATGCCTAGCTAAAACCCTAATTCTTGGGGTGTGATTTTATGAATATGGGTTGGATTATCTGTTGGGTTTTGCTTGTTGAGGGTTTATTTGTTGTTTAAATGTGATTTCATTTAGTAGTTGTGTATGAACTTAATGGGATTGTAGTTGCAAATATGATTTCATCTTAGTGTGTTTGGCTTGCTCGAGAGAGAGGTGGTAAAACTAAGACTACTAAATTGATAGCCGGTGGTATTGGGTCGACATGGGTTCTGCTCGAGAGAGTGAATCGTAGTCCTTCTCCCACACATTCAGCTCGAGAGAGTGAATGGGATAAGGAGGAGGTTGTGCTTAATGCGGCAACTCAGTGTTCGAGAGAAACCGAGTTGATTCGGGGTAAGTTGCTCTAGAGAGAATTTACTCCCACTATAGTCTATCCTAGTTACAAATTTTCAACAATCTACCATCAAAAGCATGTACCTAATAGTCTAGTTTATCCCGTATTCCTATCACATCCCAACAATCCCGACTCCATATCTCGTTTCCTTATATTTTTGCTATTTTAAGTTGTTAATTAATACAAACCCCCACTGATAATTGACGCTTGCATCACCCCATTAGATTTAATATGTTTATATTCGATAATGCTTATAGCTATGACTAATTAGAACTAGAATTTATTTTTCTATTATTTTTCAAAACCACTCCCTGTGAGAGGTAGGCTCGGGTTCCTAGTATAGGTATAAGAAAGCCAGTAGAGCTCCTGTCCGCTAGGACTGAGCTATTCGTTTACTAACGCACACCTTTCGGTGCTTGTTCACTCATTTATTCCGTTCGTTGGGGAATTCTCACTCCTATTTTGTTTAGAAGGTGATCATTCCTATCAGAAACAAGATCAGGTGTGCGATAACCTGCGTCCTTTCACCAGTAATGGCTAATTAACCGGTGCCATCATGACATCACCCTCATTATCTCCGGAAGAGTTTGGATAAGGACATAACAACCACCTTGGTGGATCCCAACCCTTGGTTGGGTTATATCACTACACGCGATCGTTTGGCACTTGAACCAAAATAGTGTCAGTTGATTACGTCCTTAAACATCACACACCCCTAGATCATTCTTTACTTGTTTAAATCCCCATTTTTAGTGAATTGTGATAATTGATTTCAAAACTCTTTTATTAAATTTTGTGGAATCATCCACCCATTTATCCTAATTGTTACGATGAATTGGTTTGCATTTTTAATTTCCTCATTGAATTCTTACATTTAGATCACTCTCCGTTGAGTTCGACCCTGACTCTTTTGTTCGGTTTTTATATAGCTAGCGACCGCTTACTCATTTAATTGTTTTTGTGAGTAATTTGAGTGTTATCAATTATTTCTATGGGGGGGGGGTTGTGAAACAAAATCTTGATTTAATGATTTATATAGTAGCCAAGTAAGCAGGATTGAATGTTTGTAAAATCAGTAGAAGATAAAATTAGGGTATTTGTATTCTCCACAAGTCTTTAACACAGTAAACCTTATAGTGGTAACCTTGTCTAGTGTCTAGCATGCATAATCGGTAAGTTAGGTATCTCCTAAGTGTCTTGTCAACCAAGTAAATGAATTTCACCACACAAGTTGGTCGGTCTACGAATGTATTCTTTACTAACTCTTACCCTTGACCCAAGACTAGTTATCCCTGGCATGTTCAAGATATTAGATGAGGGTTGGTATCCTTTAATCTCCGTTGTGTAATCTCTTTTCCCATTTATTACCCCCTTGGTCAGGCAAGTAAGAATAACACTAGTTCTAACATATGAATCTATTAAAAAGAAATCAATTTGAAGAGAAAAATAATACATTCATAAACATTGTTAATTTTTCATGGTTCTTACAACCCTAGTTGTGGATTTAGCTACTCATGCTTAGTGATCACAATTAAAATTATTTTTGTTACTCTAAATCATAAAATTACAATTAGAGTAGTTAAATTTCAGAATTTTGAATTGATGAACAAAAGATGTAATTTAAACCAACGATTTAAGAATTAAAATGGTAAAATGTTTCACAAATTAATTATCAAAACAAAACTCCAAACTATCGAGTGTCTAACCTCAAAAGTTAATTAATAAAGACTATTTATAGACTTCTAATCCTCATTAAAATAAACTAAGTAAACATAGGAAAAGTAGGTCTCCATAGTCGCTTTTACAGTTTGTTTCTTCTGCTCAAAAGAATTTCTATAGCTTGTAGACACCTCTCATGAAAGGTAGATTTCTAAATGTTCATATGGAATCTTTCTACAAGCATGCTCTACGGCTCTAGAACATTGCCCTTTCCTGGCTAATCGTAGTCCATTTACGACTCATAGTCCAGTCTTGTCGTCCCTTACTTAACTCAAACATCTTTAGTTTTCATCTACAACTCACTGCTATGGATTTAGGTGAACACGTCAAACCTGAAAAAGCTATTGTTTCATTATAGTCTTCAACCCGACTTGCAAAAATCTATTTTTCCTCCAAAACAAAGATAAAGTACCATCAAATCTACTAACAAGTACTTAAAAGACATGCTAAATCTCATGTTTAAAGCATTATAAGTACCATATATATGCTGTACATCAAGTTCCTCAACTTAAATCATTGCTTGTACTCAAGCGACACTACTAACATAAATCAACTGTCACGACCGAATCCTAGGGCCTAGACGTGACATGGCGAATGAGGAACCCGAAGGAACCCCAAACAAGCCTCTCAAACTTGTCATCACACTTCATCGGTCGCGGAAGTACATTCAACATTAATTAACAGGAAATAGGGACTAAGGGCAAACCATTTCAAAATGACATCATAGAACAAGAGCCAAGCTCATTTACAAAATACTTGTCCAACGCACACCTCTACATACA